>OX463848.1:28215548-28363052 GCA_949825065.1 Odontocerum albicorne | reverse complement strand
TCCATCATTGGAATGTTTTAAAAAGCTATCAAAAGTAAATTCAAGACAGTAATGTAACATATTTCATTATCGAGTTTCGTTTCCTCTCCAACATGCCTTCCGTTTTCCTTTGATTAATGACATATCACTTTTATTATTCATTTATCGTGTACAGATTAATAATTATATAAATTAATTTTGCAATCATGTTTCCTACTTTTGTCTAACTGGTCGGAAGAGATTGTCACGTAAATTAAGGAAAGTTATGTTGTATAACTTTTTGCACTGAAGAAGGCCATGGACTAGTATCTACTTGCAAAAATATTGACCGGATTGTCACTTCGAGTCGAGGAAAGTGGCGCAATGTGTTCTCAATTGCCGAGAAAACGTTGTCCTAATCGTTTCATTTTGAAAAAAATGGCGGGAATTAAAGAATATATCTGCAAATTTTTCTTCTTGCTGGGTAATTGCTTTGTTTTGGGTCAAGTATTTTTCGTGGTATTTGATTTTCGAAGTTCAGTAGCTCTTGTTGTTCTTTTTTTGTCATGACATATACATAGTACACATTAAGAATTCATATTTTAGTACGGGTTTGATGATCTATCACTAAGGTCCGACAGTTTTCAGCCTGAACGAGTAAGAGCGTGAATAGGCAGATACCATTCTCATCCACTGCGTGGTCAGGTGATATAACAATTAAAATTTGATACCTCTACCCTCAGTTGTATGTCTTC
The DNA here is from genome assembly GCA_949825065.1 of Odontocerum albicorne. Lineage (NCBI taxonomy): Eukaryota > Metazoa > Arthropoda > Insecta > Trichoptera > Odontoceridae > Odontocerum > Odontocerum albicorne. The sequence goes on along the minus strand of OX463848.1, from coordinate 28,362,339 downwards.
TAGAGCCGACGAAAGACGTATTGTTTCGTTTTATTCTTAAATATTAAAAATAGAATATTGCATAGTTATCAAGTTTCTTTCAAAAGAAGGGAATAGCTCAGGAGAAATTAAATGACGTTAGTATCAAAGCATCGATAATTTACACCGGATTTGTCCCTTCTTTTGAAAGAAACTTGATAACCTCACGATCCTCATTTTTTGACATTTTCAAAATATAACGAAACGAGAAGTCTTCGTTCAGCTTTGGTTGACATACTTCTGATGGGACAATTGCCAAATTTTATTGACCTTAACACCACCTGACCATGCGGTAGACGAGGTATCTTTTCGTTATGGAAACTTTTGGACCTCAGTGTTTATTGTATATTTTTAACTTACTTCTAATTATGAGGTGCATGGCCATGCGGTATAAGGATACCTATGACTTCGGTCATATCTATTCTTCTTCCATAAATTTTTTTTATAGGTCAGTAGATTGTGTGGTTGGTCAGAAAAGTTTTCAACAAAGAAAAGTTCGTGATCTTGGTACATGCTACATCTCGGTACATGGTACATCTTGGCTCATGGTGCATCTTGGTGCGTGGTTCATCTTGGTACATTGTACATCTATTGGTTATTACTATACAATAATTTATTAATGACATTCTCAGAGGTTCATAATCACGCGATAATGCACTGGACTTCCATGCGGAAGGTTGCCCGCGCTATACTACTCCCCTCGAATGACACGGGCATTTTTTCGCCTGGTATTTGGGGGTATAAGGATACCTATGACTTCTGTCACATCTATTCTTTCAAAAAAATTATGCCGGTTTGCTCCGATCGCCTCACTTCGGTGTGTTATCGGATCCAGTACAGCGGTGTGGCCGGTGAGTTTACAGGTGAGTTTACCCACTCATTAAAAAAAAAAAATTTTCACGACACAACTTCGTTTTCCAACTAAATTAAAGTTGGAATGGCAGGGAGATCCTTGACTACGACGTCCAGGAACGATGAATTACATTTGAAAATGTTGATATCAGTATTACATTTTTACATTGTATGTATAATACATCAGAATGATGCAATGTCATACTTTGATATGTCATACTTTGATTGAAGAGCATTTATGATTAGATGTTTGGATATGATAGACAATCCCTCATGATCGAGTATGATTGTTACGCATTATGCGAATAGAACTTGTCTTGACGTATCAAACATAATAGAATACAACTTGTCTTGACGTATCAAACATAATAGAATAGAACTTGTTTTGACGTATCAAACATAAAGAATAGAACTTGTCTTGACGTATCAAACATAAAGTTCCAGCTGATTTATTCCGCCGCAGCCTTTCGTTAGGCGTAGTTTTTTTTAACATAGCACTATTTTTGCGTTGCCTTAATTTCATCCTATAAGGTACATACATTCATCAGTTAGGGTGTAAAATGGTCTTAGAGTCCAGATATGAATCTGACAGAAATTGAACCTGGGGTGCCCGCTTGCTTAGCGTGAATTCTAACCCGACTCGAATGGTCGCCGACATATATATGAATGAAGCGAGAGCCGTGTGCATGGATAGAAAAGGATGTAGATCTGTCATATTTACCTTCTCCAAAAGAGACTTTTAATAAAATGAGAAGCGTATTCTGCGATGATAATCTAAACTTGAGACTTCGACAACGGTTAGTCAAATGCTACGTTTGGTCAGTGTTATTGCATGGAGTGGAATCATGGACCCTCAAAATAAGTTGTATGAACCAACTGGAAGCATTCGAAATGTGGATACACCGGAGAATGCTACGGATACCCTGGACGGATATGGTCAGCAACACAAGGGTTCTTCAAAGAGCCAAAGTTGATAGAGAGTTGCTGACTAATATTACTCGTAAAATCCGAAAGGTGTCCTACTTGGGTCATGTAATTAGAGGAGCAACGTACAAATTACTGCACCTGATCATCCAAGGCAAAATAGAATACGTTGGAGATCTTTTTCGGGCTGCCGGGGACAAAGATATCTACTCTCAAGTGAAGAAGAAAGCGACATGGCATGATGGTATGTACGTATAAATTAGTTTACATAAATACAGAATAAATTTTTTTTAAATCAATATATTTGATGTATTTTTGTTGAAGTAACTGTTTATTTGTGAGTACATTATTAAATAAATAAAAAAATAAATACTGTATTGAATACATTATTAAATAAATACTGTATTAAATAAAGAAGCACAATTATAAATGAGGGCAATATCTCATCTAAATGCTTTAAGGCATTTAAAATTCCTCCTGAAAGTTATTCATGTATAGAGAGTATTTCCGTATATCCATGCACTTTGCATTATTCATGACCAAAAAATATATTTGCCTACCAAGTCCAGGTATTTAGGAAGAATAGTGAATAGCAATACATTTACCTCTTTTGTATCCTTTCAGATGAAAAGAAATAAGAAAGAGACTTATTTGGTGGCTATTTCATTCAGAAAACATTTGGAAGTCATTATTGAATACATCGTTCAGCTTTCTGGGTCACATTGCAGAATTTCAATAAAGCGTATTTGAAACGTCCTTTTAAAATTAAAATAAATATTATGTATTTTTTCTATATTTTTAAGTTGGAACATAATTAACGATAATTTTACCGGTGTACTTCGAATTTGTCAAATTTGTCATTTTGTTAATTTTTTTTTACTAATACTTTCATACTATTCGGAATATTTGTCATATTATGTTTTATCACTTCGAAAAAGGATGGACTGCAACACAGTCATTCCGTGATCTCAACGAACTCTTTGGTGAAGGGACGTTCGGTGAAATTCAAAAATGGTTAAATCATTTCAAATCTGGCGACACGAGCTTAAAAATGAGAAAGAAAGAAGTTGTCCATCTGATTTTGATGATCAGGCTATTCAAATGTCCGTGGAAGAAGGCTAAAAGTTTTCAAGGGTCCGTGATATTTACAACTCGTACGAAGACTAACCGCAAGTTCTGTGCTACTCCTATGACTCTTTATAAGAAGGTTCGATTAATGGAATACAACGGATAGCACAAGACAACGTTGTCTCCCAAACACGATTTTCATTATGTCAAAAACCGTGTTTGTCTACAATACATATTGACGTATTTCATATGTCGCTCAGCTCCTTCAGGTAAAATCTTAAATTTAGTGTATTACTTGATTTTTTTTATTATCTAACATGCTACATTTTGCCACAGTGTTTTACTGTAACATCATATGTACAATTTTTACAGTTGTTTTCATCAAATAAGTCTTAAAATGTTTGAATTGTTTTATACGTGTTTTTTTTTTGTTTTTGTTATGTTCGGCTCTTGTACAAATTATGGAAATCTGGTATGTGCAAAGGACCTGAAAAAATAAATTAATAAATGAAGTTCAATCAACAATTCGAATACGTTAAAGGGTACCACACAAATGAAAAACTGATTGAACTGGTATTTTTAGTGTTATTGGCTTTTATTGAATACTGTTCTCTGAAACTTACCAATGAAATTATTTTTTAAATTATAATTTCACGAATATAATCCAAAAAAAACTAAAACTGCATTTTTTCCATAAGTATAAAAAACTGTTACGTGTTAATATCGTTTTCACAACTATTTTCAAAATATTGTACGAGTAATTTGTTAAGTCAAACACTGTTTATTTCCCTTTATATAACGGTACAACCCTACCGGTTTCAAGGTTTTCACCTAACCACCAGGGGAGCACAAACGAGACTCCCTTGATGGTTAGGCGAAAACCATGAAACCTGTAGGGTTATATCGTTTTATAATGTGTAATAAACAGTGTTTGACTTAACAAATTACTATAGTATGTCTTTTAACCTCCAGTGTTAATGCCTTAACTTGAAATAATATTTTCAATGCAATTATTTTGATGGTTTTCGTAGTATATTTTTAGTGTTATCCATAGGAAAGGTCACATCTGGGTTCAAACCAGCAATCATGAATGCAACGACCTTAATAACGTTCAAGATAAAATTGAAAAAATATTAAATTACACAGAATAAATACCCTTTGATCCTAATTTTCCTTTGTTTCCCTTCCTTATTCTTGAATAAATTCCTTATTTCTTTTCCTAACATTATTGTTTAGAGGATAGTCTTTTTTAATTGAATTTATTTTTTGTAAACTGTCATTAATTCAAACAATTTTACATATTCAAGATAAGCTGGTTGGTTGGAAGAAATTGCTGTATAGCAATAAGCTCGGCAGATATACTTTGTATTTTATATCCATCTATACAAAATAATGAATAAAAATGAAATAAATTAAATAATTAATATTATAAAAAAGCGATTCATTTGTATGCTAATTCTGTTCAACTTACTGAAGAATGCGATCAGGAAAGTAGATAAATGATAATTGACACAAAAGTAAAAAATCTGAACAGTTATTTGTTTTAGTTGTAAGAGTTCTTTTGAATTCGTATTATTTAAAAAAAAACTTATATTTATAGATTATTTTTATTATTATTACTTCACATATATGTACTTAACTCTTTATTACTCATGCATTTTTGTAGATGGCGAGTATTGTTGACACTTATCGATACAAATTATAAAAAAAAAATTTTTTTTTAAACATTTCTTATTGATGAAATGAGAATATTTCATAACATAAATTGTTCCATAAAAGTAAATATGATGCAATGAAAAAAAAATTTGAAATTATGTTTAAACCAAAACATCAGTTCTATTCTAAAAAAACTAAAAAATTTCATTCTCTTTAAAAGAGTACAGAAATATATGTGTTGCGGTAGAACATAAATAAAACTGCATATGCCGAGTGCAAACGCAAATTTGCATGATAAAAGACCATTCAGAGTACGATAATTGCATGTTTCAATAGAAATGTAGACATGTCCCTTCCTTACGATAATATGGAAATGTTGAATAAAAGTACTTTTAGATTTTTTACTAGTTTAATTCGCTCCTAAGCAAATTATATATTATTTTATTTTCTGTTCGTACAGTAAAATATACCTTTAATTTGGAATTAAGTTATTACAAACATTAAAAATGACGGTTTTTTAATGGATAAAAAATACATACGATTTGTTAATATTTACAAATATTTTTTGAAGGGACATTCGTTCAGTTATCATTGCATGGGAATATTTTATCGAGTCTGGCGGTTTTTCTAATGTCCATTGTACGAAATTAATATTGAGTTGTAAAGAACGTTGCATCGTGTCTAAATGCCTTAAGATTTATTTTATTTGATATGCTTCATACATGACCAATTTCTCTGTAATGAATACGTTTAGTACAAACGACATAAGAGCGGCGTATATGAAGTAAAAAGTACTTCTGAAAATTCATACATTGGAATGTTCATGTAGAAGAATACTATCAATAGAATAACATACAAGATTATTAACGTTGTCTATCGAATAACACATTTTCAAAACTTTCAAACTCTATTATGGCGACGGATCATTAATTAAAAAAAGTAGATTTTAAATATGTTGTTTATAGTTAAAGCATTAACGTTGTGGAGGTTTAAAGAGATTGTAATTTATTTTAATCAAACACTGTTTATTCCACTTTTTTGTGACGGTATAACCCTACCGGTTTCAAGGCTTTCACCTCATCTTCAGGGGAGCGCAAACAAGACTAAATGATGTTCTAACTGGTACCGATATACACGCTTCAACGGTTGGGGGCTGAGGGGTGAGGGAGGCATGGGACAATTTCGGCCAAGAGCAGATAGATTTTTGGGAAATAACTGTTCAACAGATGTTCGGGTCGCTGTACTGACTTAGAAATTTCTAGGGCCTCTAATCTGTCCAATTTATTTCCGTTACTACTGATATGTAAGAATTTGGCATCATCGATAGAAAAAGTATAGTTTTCACGGTGACAATGATTAGCCATTTCAGAATAAATTAGAGGATTTGTTAAGGCGGATTTGTCTTCACGAAATCTCTTTTCAAAAGATCTTCCTGTCTTTCCTATATAGAAATTATCACAGTCAGCACATAAAAGTTTATACACACCACTGTTGCTCAGTATTCCATTTTTGCCTTTCCCATTAAATAAGAGTTTCCGTAGATTAAAATTAGTGTAAAAAGCTGGCTTTATGTGACTTGGAATATTTTTGGTTATTTCATATGATATGTTTTTTTATAAATAGGACTTTGCTCCATTTATAGGTATGCTTATAGGTGTAAACAGTGTTTGATAAAAATAAATTACAAAGATTTTAAATACGTTTCAAAAGTTGTACAAAATAATGATTTTAGAAACATTGGATTTAAAATCAAAATTAATACAGTCATAAATGATCAAAAATAGACTTCAAACTTCGCATGAAAAATGACACCAGTTAGACCTAAGTATTGCTCTCGTAATAAACTGAGATCATTCTGCTTGAAGTATAAATACTTGTAGCGGTGATTAATGTAATTATAAACGGAATAACGAACTAAGATGGCCGATCAAAGACAGAAATAATAAGTAGGATCCAACAGGCAAGAGTTGCTTTCAACAAGAAATCCAAGATATTTGAATCTCCTAACATTGATATCAATGTTAGGAAGAAATTAGTGAAAACTCTTGTCTGGAGTGTGCTGCTGTATGGCTGCGTGGACCATCAGCCAGAGCGAGTCCGGGCGTCTGGCTGCCTTTGAGATGTGGTGCTACAGGGGTATGGCCAGGGTCCATTGGTCAGATCACATATGAAACGACGAGGTATTAAGCGGGGCTGGAGAAACAAGGCAACTCCTAAATTGAGTTGCCCTACATCGATCCAGTTGGATAGGCCATAACATCAGGCACCCAGGCCGGCTCCTTACCATCGTCGAGGGAATGATTGAGGGCAATAACCATAGAGGCCGCCCTAGATCAGCTACATGCACCGGGTGATCCAGGATGTGCGCTGTGGTAGCAACCAGGAGATGAAGAGACTGGTGAATGACAGAGATGAGTGGAAGGATCGAGTACTTGGTGCAGACCAATCCTTGGATTGTAACCCAGAAGAAGAAAAAAGCTGAATAAAAAAATGATTTATTTTTAATTAGACAAAAACAAATAATTTTAAGTGGATGTTCAAATTAAAAGTATCACTTTTGAGAAAACATTTCTGTTTTTGGCGGCACGGAACAGCTCCTCAACTGTATGGAAAACTGGTAATTCGTGAATGTTGACCTTCTACCGATTCCCCTTCGACCCTCGATTTCGCACTTCAATATTAATATCAGGAAGACTCATATAAGCAATCTTTCGACATCTTATGGTATTTAAGAACTCTGTTTCTTGCTGTAATCAGCGCAAAATACGATTATACTAAAAAATTCTGAGCATTCCACATTGTAAATTCTTCTAGCATTTTTGAAATAACAAATTAATTTATAATTAAATGTTATTATTTCGAGTTCTTCAAAGTGAAAGTCGAAATATTTGATAAAATATATTTGATTCTATCACAAGGCTTGTGGGTTTATGAACCAATTATTTTATTATTTTGTAAGGTTTTTTGCTTAAATTGTAGTATGACTCCACCGTGATTAACCTTGAAACATTTCTATTTTGAATTGAAATTCAACCCACATGTTAATGTGTTCATTAGAAATCAATCCTTAAATACAACATCTCTAGGGTTTAGTTTGGAATAAAGCAAACATTTATCAATAGTGACTTTGCGGTATAATGTATAATAAACAAATTGGATTGAATAGTAATCAGGATAGAGGTTTATTTCAATAGCGAATAATATTGTTCCCATTCTTTGATAGGAACATCCCACAACCTCCTTTGCCTCCCACTCATTCCATATCTGATCCTCTGGCCACTTCTCTGAGATCAAGAAACAGGCACAGGATGACCTCTTGATACATGAGCGGGATTAATTGTTCAATGTTAAGACAGCTATAAATATAGGGTAACAAAATATTATATTACAAATAGAAAATGAGTATTCCAAATATTTAAGTCAATTTTTGGTACAATATATATTTTATACAGTATTTTAAATGACAGCCTTATTCAATTACATTTACTTATTCCAATAGTCAGGAATACAATGACGTCTGATTGACAAAATAAATGAGAATCGAGAATAAAGGGATATATGATACAATCCATGAGCACTACATAATCCGCTACACTAAACCTAAAGCTAAGTGTTATTATTGTAACTTAAAATGTATTCTAGCTTTTCGGTTTGCTTTACTGGCTTGCAACATTACATTTAATTGTTTTTTTAACGTTTTCGGTCATTGAGATTTTTTCTTAGAAAAAATCTTTTGTCTTAAATTCTCAGTCACAATCTCACGACCCAGGGCAGAATGTTTATTCCTCTTAATTTCGTCCCTGAAATTCTTACCTCAGTTGTATAAAAGAATATCCAAAAAAGTATATTCCGATTATAAAGATTCATATTTTTTTTAATTAAACGTTGAATTCTGGGGAATATTGGATTGTACTGAATAAAAGGGAAATATTGGGCTGTGTTGAGTAGTTTCATATTTATTGTTAGATGTCGCTTGGAAAAAAAATCGTTACTTACTTCATTCCAATGTACATTATTGTCAAATGTAACCGCCAAGCACATTTTTTTGGACATTGTTTACCAAAAATGAAATGAAATGGACCAAAATAAGTGGGTTTTTTGGTACTTATTACGTTTTTACTACCGCAAAGGAAAAAGTGCGATATTTACCAAAAACAAAATATGCACAGTTTATGGTGGTTATGCAGTAAGCAATCGTGTTAGTCAAATGTGGTTAAAAAAGTTCGTATTGGTGATATGATACTCAATGATGGCGTTCCAAATCAAGGGTCAATCGAAACTAACCGGCGTTCTACGACACGAGCAATTACTGAGATATTGAAAATAATCGTTCACGAGCATTTGGTGTAATTTTGCGTTTACATTTGACCTAAAGAAACTTAATTACTTTCAGGACAACCTATTATATTTTCAGATGACTGAATAGTGCAAAGAGGTACCTATTGAACGACAAGCTGCGATTGGAAATAAAATCAACTGGGCACTAAAAGACATATACTAGAACCAAGTAATGTCAAGACATGCAAACAAGATGAGACAAAATCGTATTAATACCAATATTGATATATGGGAGTATAAGTTCGATCTTGATAATTAATTAAAAGAGCCAAATAAGGACAATGAGAATACGTGCGCTGAGAAAAATATGTGGTGTGTCGATGTATGATAGAATAAGACGTGTAGTTTTAAGCAATGGGTGTGAACTCAAGTACAATGTACTAAGTAAGGGGAGAAGAGCCCCTACTCGGATTAGACAGGTTTAATGGATGGGGGACAAAAGACAGTCTTAACAAATATACTCGTATAATGCGAACGTGAGTGATAATTGTAATAGAAGAAGAAGAAGAAAGCATTGTTTATTAGTACAAATTAATGACATTTTGAAAGAGGGAATGTTCAAAATGTCATTTATTGTTTTCAAAATGTCATTTATTGTAGAACATTTTGAAAAAAGGAAAAATAAAAACTGGAGGGACCGTATGACAAGATATTTTGATATGGAGGCAACGAATAAAATATGTCTTGACAGTAAAATGTGTCGCTTTATTCTGTCTGCCTATTCTTGCAGGGAATAGCATGATGTTTTGTATTGATTTAATGTGTAAAATAATTATCTACGTGACAGTTTTCCTCGGATTTTGTTAATATTTTATAATATACGAATGTTACAATACAAAAATAAATATGCATACTATATTGAACAAAACATAAAATTATTAAAATATTAAGTTATTTGTAGTTAAGGGATTGACACTGTGAAGGTTTAAAGACATTGTAACCATTTTATATAACGGTATAACCCTACCGGTTTCAAGGTTTTTGCCTCATCATCAGGGGAGCACAAATAAGACTTGATACATATCAAATGGAATAAACAGTGTTGTACTAAACAAATTACAATATGTAAATTATTTATCCCATAAACTTTTTTTACTTTTAATCACCTTGTGGTTAAATTTTATATCTTAGACCTCGGTTTTTTTTATTTAACTTCAATGTTTTGAATCGAATTCTTGAACCTGTGTTTCAACTTAAATTGCATACGTTGTAACAACCACTAGTAGTCAAAAATATAACCACTAGGGGGGAGGGGGGGGGACTTGGTAGCTTAGTAGTTAGATTCTTGACTTCCACCCGGGGGTTTTGAGTTCGATTCCCGATGGTTACTTAAAAAAAGGGTGCCAGTTTATTAAGAGTTCATCTGATATCAATACTTGCAGGTGCTGTCATTAGTGTTACCTACGAGTATACGTTCAATGAAGACCCTTGAGTTCCGCGCCTACTTTAAATATGTCCAAAACACTGATTCGGATATATTGAGGGCTACCATAGGAAAAAGACTACTTAAATGTTGAATGTTTCTTCATTTTAAGATAAATGTATACCAATTAATTTAAGTACAAGCAAGTACTCGTATATAAAATTGATAAATTAATGCGGTAGATATGTGGATGAATAATGAAAGATTGGAGCAAGTTAAGGAACTCTGCTATTTAGGTACTATTTTCTAAGATGGTGGAAGAGTTACAAGATATATCGAACAGCGTATTGTGACAGAAATAAAGTCAATAGGGCACTAAAACATATACACTCGAACCGAACTGCATCAAAATACGCTAAGATGATAGTCGCTTACATATTTTAATACCAACTTTGATGTATGCGCGTGAAACGTGTAGGTGGAAAAATACTAAAAGGAGCCGAAGAAATAGTGTAGAAATGCGTGCTCTAAAAATAATACGTAAGGTGACACTATATGACAGAAAAAAAATGATCAGGGCTGAATGTGAACTTAAGGCTGATTTGTTGAGTAAGATGAAGAAAAGCACTCTAATATAGTTTGGACATCTAGAACGAATAATTGATGAGAGACAAAATAAATATGTACCGCAAATATGAGTGTAAACCGTGGTAGAGAGTAAGGAAAGTAGGTTTGGATCAAGTGAAAGATATTTTTATACAAGAAAATACGTCAGAGAAATTAACCCTTGCATATCTATGATCGGACGCGCGTGACCAGGACTTACATTTTATTTAATTTCTCGAAATATACTGCTTGCAGGGTCTTCATACTTTATGTATTCCTCATCGAAACCTCGATGATTTGAATGATGTCATTAGGAAACAAAACATTCATAGTTAAATCAACAGAAATTAATGATTTTAAATCGCGAATTGACGAAATGTCAAACACCTGCGTATGACTCATTCTTTTTTGACAGTTCATATAGACAGATTTACATCCGTTCCAGGGGCTCGGCACCAGTTTTATAATCCTGATTGTTATTTTTTATTTTTATCTGGTATGTTTTTTCTATTGCCATTTTTTATCTGGTATGTTATATTGTACCATTACTCTTTTTATAATAAATGTACATTTTATTTATTATTTCATTTTCAAAAATATAATAATTGAGATGGCGGAAAATATCGATGGCGATGATAGCGATTTGGAATTTAAGGCGACAGGCAATATATCAGAATCAGAAGATTTTGTCGAGGTACAGGATGAAGTATATTCTGATTTGGAGACGAGTGAAGAAGACGAAGAAATATTATTTACATCAAAATATGGATTCGAATGGAGTTCATTACGAGTACCACCTCAATCTTCAAGGCATCGGTCGGGTATCAAATATTCACATCTAAGATTCTGGACTGAGAAATTCAAGTATAAATGTATGTTCCATAAAAGATATGTGTTGTCTGTTTGTAAATGAAGAGGTGGTAAAAGTGGTATTTAAGAAACAAATCGTCATTTAAATCGAATTCATTCAGAAAAGAACCAACCAATATCAAAAGAGTTATATGAATTCATTGGAATATTGCTCGCACCTGGCAGAAATCGAACACGAAAGCTATCTTTGTCAATATTTGTCAAACACCTGCGTGTTTAGTACGTAGAATAGAAAAAAAGTTGTTTCGTGCCCCAATTGCGATAACTTTCTCCACAGGATTAAACTTTGATTATATGATATGTTTGTCCTATTTTCAAATTTTCTGTAGTGTTTATATTTTCCAAATTGCATATATTTTATTGATTTGAATTTCGTGTTTGTTTATATATAATTTTGAATTTCGTATTTGGTTATATAAATTTCTCACCCTAAAACTTTGATTTTTTAATTTATATATTCATTTTATATTTTGTTCATATGTTATTTATTGTCTTTATTCGAATTATGGTTTTATTGCCAAAAAAATACACGCTACATTTTATTGTATAATTTTATGAAAAAAAATTAAAAGGCTGGAAATCTCTTAATCACGCATGTGCATTCTGAACGTTGCGCAGACCGAACGACGCAGCGTAAAAATAATATTATAGAAATGTCGCCTCTCTGTTTTAGCTCTTATTTTATAATTTCTTACACTTATTTTATATTATTCGACATTTTATTACATAATAAAATGATGTTTATAGCTAATAACAAAAAATAACCTAGCAGATTTTGCATAATTTTAATTTGAAACATACATGTTTACTGTACCCTGAGTGTCCAACACCGTGACTGGCGTGATTTTTTAGCACAGTAAGGGAAGTGTTAAAATAATTGTATTAGAAGGTGTTCGTATGTACTCGTAGAAGAGGTTAAGTATTATATGTGTCGAAAACAGGAAAGTCTGGTGCTCTTTCCCCCCTGTAAACCTCGACAGGGAAATGGCGTGATGTTATGTGTGTATGTGTTTTAGTGTACCTAGATAGTTTTCTGTAAAACATATTGTTATTTCTTGATCAAAAAAAAATATTAATTAAAATCATGGTCACCGGAAATTAATTGAATTAATCCCATTTTCGATATTGAGCGCACGGATGCCATCGGAACTATCAAAATAAAGGAGACTGTCGGAAATCGTTATTTTATCATCGGGGATATTCTGTATTTATGTATTTAATAACAGAACTTGTCTAACGTTATTTCACACTAGATTGGGAATTATTTTTCTATCGAGTACAACGCAACAAACAACATTGTCCAATAGCTGTTATCACGACCAATTATATTTACTTTATTTATTGATTGAAATAGAAGTTATAAAATTATTGATATATAAAAAAGTATTTATTTATCTAAATAAAATTTATATACTATTATACTCCATTCACTAAACATTAGTTGTCATAAAGCACAATTAGATAAATTACATCCAAACGAGTTGTTTTTACGCGTAACATAAATTTTATTGTTTATTTTTTCCCTTCAAGTCATTTAATTATAACAATTATTAAGTTATGTTTTTTACTAAATATCACACTTGACAATATTTTTCAATGAATTCGTTAGCAATTTTTTTAAATTTAAATTAAAGTAATTATATGTGACATGGAAAATCATTTAGATATTTACCGTAATATACGAGTAAATATTACGAGATATTGTCAACCCAGAATATTTATTTTTATTTCTTTATTTGTATAGCCAAAAGAAAAATATTTGTTTTGTCGAAATTCCCGATGGCAACATTTTTCATCAGAACTAGTAAAAATTCCAAGAAATGAGACGAATAAATAAATTTCGACGCTCTCGCCATTTTCCACAATCATCAAAATACTTTCAGTAAGTAATTTTAGAAGTTTAACCCAAAACAATCAAAATGATGGAATACCAAAAATATCTTGTTTACGAAGTAAATCTCAGCTGAAAAACATGAAAATAATAATAACGATTTATTTTTCGGAGAAATCTAATCTATTCCCTCACAAATAAAATCAATCTTCTTCGTTAGGTCTGGGGCTTAATTTTACGCGTCATTTTACAGGAAGTTTGCTTCATTAAATCCTTCGTGGCTTAACGGCATGCCTTTTGCCTCCTCTCAACGGATGTTAATCGAAGCTGCCAAAGTATAGAGAGAGAGAAGCCTTTGGACCATGGGCCGTATTCCGGAAACCGAGGCTTTTCGCTCCAATTGACAACAATGTAGTTACCTACTTCCGGAACTACAATCGTGAACCTGAGAATGAAACAATGGTACAATGGGGAGAATATTGCTATTCAAGAAATGTTAGCATTTAACAATTTTCGTTTTCGAGAAATGTATATATCTTATTAAATTTCTTTGGTATTTCGAATAGTTAGAATAATATTTAAGGAGGAATGATTAAAAATCAACATGTGCTTTTTACCATATTTAATTACTAAAATTATATTTTTTTCCGTTTATCTTTAATTTTAATGATATGAAGAGTGTTTGGTTTCAGCCCTCGATTTTTTTTTTCATTTTCATTTACAGTGAAGATACGTGGATAATCAAGTCGCTATTAACAAAAGATTATGCCTTTGAGATGTGGTGCTGGAGGTTACTCATGCATACTTCATAAACAGAATCAACCAAACTACTGTTGATGAACTCATAATAAAAACGAATATCTCTGAGATGTGTCGAATAAGAATCTTAAGATACTTGGAACGTATAGCGGAAAAGGAGAGCGACAAGCCTTAAGAAATCAATCGTAGAGTTTGAATAGTAGAAGGAACTGGTGTGTTTCGATTTGATTGTTGTATGTACAAAGTTAAAATAAGCAACAAGGTTTACTTTCTAAAAGGATCTCAATAAAATAAAAAATCGCTCAAACTTAAAGAGAATAGTAAAGAAACATGGCAGTCACAATACTCGGCATTGAAATAACGACCCAACAGATGGCGAAGATCTATTTGCACCCAAGGTAGACACGAGAAGCTTGCTATTTTCTATTATTTTTTTTTTTTAATATTATCACCATAACGACATATTCCTATTTGGGTAGGTAGTGAAAAACATGCCCACTACATTCTAGCCTGGCATATATATATATTTCTTCTGCCACGTCCATACATCTCGTCATGCAAACTCCCCGAAAGAATACTGCAGTTTCGGTAGTATTTTCTCAGATGGTGAAAGATTTACGAGGGATATAACACGGCGTGTAGCTATAGAAAAGAAAGTCAATGAAACATTAAAACAAATATATTCAAAACGCACAGTATCAAAATCTGCCGAGGTATCCATAACAGTATTTTAGTACAAACTTTGATGTATGGGACGAAAACGTAGACTTGGGACAAAACTAAAAAAAGTCGAATAAACACTGCAGAAATGCGTTCACTGAGATGAATACGTGGAGAAACAATGTATGCGTAAATGGAATGAATTGATTAAGGATGAATGTAATGTGAAGGTTGATATGCTGAGTAAGATATAAAAGAGCACTTTGGGATGGTTTGGGAACGTAAAACGAATGAATGAAAAAAGACTAACAAAATAAACGTAATGTGCAAATGTAAGAGGAATACATGTTAGAGGAAAATCAAAGAAAGTGTATGATATATTGAAAGAAATAAATGTTAAAAGGCAAAGAAATTGTAAGAGCTGTATGCGAATGTGTATAGATGTAGAATAGGCGAAATATGTGTGTTGTGATAGAAAAGACTTTCACTATATCTTCTCTGCCTAACTTGACAATAGTTTTCACTCTAGTTTTATACTCCAGTTTTTAATACTCCAGTTTTCTAGTGTATTTTATTATTGTTGTTCATCATTTGCAATGAGCACAATGACTCCAGCACGTAATCAAGTTTCCAGGAGCTCTTTGATTTACCTGTTTATCAGATTCATCAACAGGAAAAATTGCAGGACCTGAGAACAGATCCTTGATGTACTCCCATATTCACTGGAAACTCTGTAGTGAAATTTACCCTAGCTCCTACGTTATGACACATGTCATTTATTATGCGTACGTGCGCTTCTGGCACGATATGTGCTCTAAGTGCTACCCAGATTACTATGCGTGAAACACGATCAAAGGTTGTCTCGATGGTAATTTCTCGTTGATTGGATAACTATTTGAATTGTTTCGCTCGTTGACTTCCCAGACGAGAACCCACATTGTTTGAGATTTTTTTCGAATTCTTGCATCTATAAGTTACCTAAATTTTTAGGTGTTAACGTCCATAGTGTTTTATACAAAGGGGACAAGCAGTTTTTCCATTACCGTGTTGGCATTGGTGCTGTATCGATACTCTTATTAAACAGAATAGTTAAACGCTTATATCCTATCTCCAATGTCATTACTAAAGTCTATATTATCTAGAACAACGAATTTATCTTTTTATATGCCGAATGCAGCATATTTTACTTCATCTGTGGAGATATCCCTCACTTGGACCTTTTACTGATGAATTTGATAAATTGATACTTCTTGACAATTCTCCATTTTACAATGTGAAATAATATTGCTTCGATCGTTTACAAAGTTCCTTATAATAATGATCAGACGATAATTTTGGATTTAAACATGATTTATTCAAATTCCAAATTCACACATGAGAATGTAAAATTGACACATCCGATAATTACTGACTCACGTACTCACATTTAACTATCGCCACGATAACGATAATGGTCTAATTTTATGGTGGTACGCTAATCTTAGAATCACATGTATCAAAGGTAACTAAATCTCACATTTTGATTAAAATACCGTTATTGATATTATGCAAGTTGATGGTATGCAATTCCAACTAAACCCTTTAGGATGACGACATTAAATCAATGTTAAAATTCAACGTATAATTTCTAAACATATGTGGTATCCTCGTTAAATTTGAAATTTAATAAAGACTTTATTTAACAACAGCGCAGTTGTGCACCCAAAGCTTCCAGTATTCAAACATGGCGCCCGCCTGCGGCCCGAGCTAATTAATTTATCTCCGTAAAACTCCACTCCTGAGCGGTGGCGCTGCGGGTCATCGGATAATTCCCGCCTAAAGTCATTCCAGATGTGGCAACACTTTCCAACGATTTCAAATAAAATTTCCGGCATGCATACGGAATCAGTTGGTAATTAGAAAAGTGACGTATGGTAATGTCGTTGAAATAGTTTACAGATATGCAGAATGATGTTTTGTTACTCATGAATAATATTTTTTACATAATTATTTTCTGTTAACTATAATTACGTCAAAAATTTTAAAAACTCACATATTCATCATAAATGTTTCGAATTTTAAAACACTTGACTTTCACTTGCTCAATAATCGCAGTACAGTGAACCCTCAATTTTGCGAAACTCGGTTTAACAGACAAAATTTCCGGTCCGTATGTCATATGTACAAATTAACACCCTGTTAATTTCACATTCGCATCACGCCACAACGGTAGTTTCTGGATATATCACCATCCGAAGACAAATAAATAGATTTTTTTTGGTATTTTATGAAATTTTAATTATGTTTCGTTTTTAAGAACATTGTTTATTTGTTAAGTTAAACATAATTAAAGTATATTTTCGGAAAAACGTTCGTCTATTTGTTACGATGAGTACATAAGCAATAATAATATGTGCGTATAGAAAACTTTTCCGTGAAATTAACTTTTCGTACACACTCAATTTTAATTACATAAACGTATTTACATAAGTGAAAACTAGTAAACCAACTAATTTGTCATTTTTTTAACATACGCATTCGAAATGCCTACTTATCACATAATGAACCTTCGGCTTTAACGGACACCTCCTTGGCCGAATTTGTCCGTTATATCGAAGTTTTACTGTAATTTGCTAGATAAGCTACTATAAATATATATGCTAAAAAAGTGACGGGTGTTTGAAAACAATTGTTGATAATCCACCAAATTAAAAGAAAAAGTAATAGTCCATCATAATGCAAGTATATATTTTTAATCAGAGACCAGCGGTGGGTTATCGTAAGTTTTTTGGTTGGTCAGTAATGTATCAATGGACCGAAATGTTCAGCGTACAATTTCAAATTTAAAAAACCACACATAAAACAAAAATCACTTAATTTTATCAATCCTTCACGAGCAGAGAGATATCATATAAGCAGAAATGGAGAACTACGAGTATTAGCGCTACATTTGAAATTCACAATTAAATTACGAGTAGCTACGATTATAAAGACACTGGGCTAGAATCATGTAAAAACTGTACGGCATGTTGCTTTTGTGTTCTTTAAAATTTTAACTTGCTTTCGTTTTTCGTCATGGCCTATAAGCACGTTTTAAATTACGAGTAGCTACGATTATGAAGACACTGGGCTAGAATCATGTAAAAACTGTACGGCATGTTGCTTTTGTGTTCTTTAGAATTTTAACTTGCTTTCGTGTTTCGTCATGGCCTATAAGCACGTTTTAAATTACGAGTAGCTACGATTATGAAGACACTGGGCTAGAATCATGTAAACACTGTACGGCATGTTGCTTTTGTGTTCTTTAGAATTTTAACTTGCTTTCGTTTTTCGTCATGGCCTATAAGCACGTTTTACATTACGAGTAGCTACGATTATGAAGACACTGGGCTAGAATCATGTAAAAACTGTACGGCATGTTGCTTTTGTGTTCTTTAGAATTTTAACTTGCTTTCGTGTTTCGTCATGGCCTATAAGCACGTTTTAAATTACGAGTAGCTACGATTATGAAGACACTGGGCTAGAATCATGTAAACACTGTACGGCATGTTGCTTTTGTGTTCTTTAGAATTTTAACTTGCTTTCGTTTTTCGTCATGGCCTATAAGCACGTTTTAAATTACGAGTAGCTACGATTATGAAGACACTGGGCTAGAATCATGTAAAAACTGTACGGCATGTTGTTTTTGTGTTCTTTAGAATTTTAACTTGCTTTCGTTTTTCGTCATGGCCTATAAGCACGTTTTAAATTACGAGTAGCTACGATTATGAAGACACTGGGCTAGAATCATGTAAACACTGTACGGCATGTTGTTTTTGTGTTCTTTAGAATTTTAACTTGCTTTCGTTTTTCGTCATGGCCTATAAGCACGTTTTTATAGCTTATAAAATTTGCTACCCCTTTCGTCAACGTATACTTTGAGAGACTGTGAATACAAATCACAACATTTTAAGGTTAGATATTAGTATTTAGGCCGGACTATAAATTCAGACATAAGAGTTGTTATATTTTTATGACAAGAAATAAAAACGACAATCGTGCTTAAGGTGTGCTGGGTGCGGAAAGCATAAGAAGACGAGATAACCCAACACATTTGATAAAAAAGGCAGTTAAGATTTCGAATCAAATTTCAAATTACTATATTCCACATAAGCTCATACATATAGAGATAATTATGAGAAAGGGACTAAATCCACATTTTACTTGTTCCGAGATACTTGAGGAAATAAGGTACGTTGTATACAGTACAACCCGGCAGATTAGCTACGTAGTCACCTCTTCCAACCAACCAGAAAGATGTTGACCACGCGAGGCGTGTGTTCAACACTGAACTTGTTAAAACAAAACATAAATTTATGATTATATATTAACATTTCATTACACATAAAGCCGAATGTGTTACTATCACATATCGATCTACAAAAATTTCTGAAGATCTAGACTGCGACTTTGTCATAAATCTGAAAATGTAGACTAGAATTTTAGAATTTTAACTTGCTTTCGTTTTTCGTCATGGCCTATAAGCACGTTTTAAATTACGAGTAGCTACGATTATGAAGACACTGGGCTAGAATCATGTAAAAACTGTACGGCATGTTGCTTTTGTGTTCTTTAGAATTTTAACTTGCTTTCGTTTTTCGTCATGGCCTATAAGCACGTTTTTATAGCTTATAAAATTTGCTACCCCTTTCGTCAACGTATACTTTGAGATATATTTTTCCAAGTTAAAATAGATTCTGAAATGATTGAGAAATTCCTTAACTCAAACGCGTTTCGAATTGTTCTTGACGGTATCTTGCAAAAAAGTTATCTTGGGCAAGATTAGTAATGATGTAACAAACATTTTGAAATTAAAAAACGAATGAATAAGTAACTGTCTGATGGAAAAAATGTGGGGATGAGCAAAATAATGAATATCAATAAGGGGTCTGACCGATCGATTTCCCAAGTAACTCGTATTTTAATTGCCAGTCCGCCGATACAGAAGGCGCTTATGATTTAACCATTTGAAGGAGAGGTGACATATTTATTTAAAAGTTTCCCCAAAAAAATTAAGACCATTGTAATGTTTTCCGCGTGTGATGTATATATTTAACTAAACATCAGATTGTGTGATGATTACATTCAATTGTTACGTTGACCAGCGATGAATTACTTCGAGCGGGATGAGCCTTCTTTATATTACATACATTGGCTGATGAAACAATCTTAAAGCTAATATGCAAGTGCTCTAAGAACTCTTGGAAAGACATCTGAAAGCGAATAGAAAAGCGGTGAAATTTCAACATGCGGGGCGAATCATATCCTATCTTAATAAGTGCATTAAAAAGGATTGTAATATTACGATTCCGCTGTATGTAATAGAAAAAGACGAACTTGTTATCTTGTGACGATGTCTAACAACCAATCAGAAATATGTTAAAAGGCCTTTGTGGGTTAAACCACATTAGAACTATTTTTATGATTTTTATCTCTAATCGAAAACAAAATGTCTGCGTGGAAGACAGGTAATGAAGCTAATTATTTTCCTAAACTATGCATATTGATAGAAACTAAGTCTAGAAAACAAATAATAAGAGGACAAAGACGATCCAACCCGGGATTCGAGCCCACTTTTATGAAGTATCGAATCAAAAATAAAGCAAGTCGAGCGTAATAATAGGAAAATGGTTTTAGAGGTTAACGATCCCATGAGGTTATATTTTCGTCAAATTTCGTACGAAAAGCATCCATTACGAGTTCATCCACATATTTAAATGTAATCCTTTGTCAGCTCGATTCCGGAAAGAAAAATTGTTTCAACATATCTAAATAACCCACAAAATGTACTGTTATGGTTGAACCGTTTGGTCCAAAAAAAGTATGAACAAATTCATTCGTCTGGATGTAATTTTTGTTGCTGTAGTTTACATAGCCAAATACGACAGTTTTGCTTGTTAACACTTCCCTTACTGTGCTAAAAAATTACGCCAGTTACGGTGTTGGACACTGAGGGTACACTAAAAATGTATGTTTTAAATTAAAATTATGCAAAATCTATTAGTTTTTTTTTTTAATTAGCTATAAACATAATTTTATTGTGTAATAAAATGTCGAATAATATAAAATAAGTGTAAGAAATGATAAAATAATAGTTGAAACAGATAAGTGACATTTCTATACGAATATAATTTTCCCACTGCGTCGTTCGGTCTGCGCAACGTTCAGAATGCGCATGACTGAAAAGAGGTCTCCAACCTGTTAACACTTCCCTTACTGTGCTAAAAAATTACGCCAGTAACGGCGTTGGACACTGAGGGTACACTAAACATGTATGTTTCAAATTAAAATTATGCAAAATCTGCTAGGTTATTTTTTGTTATTAGCTATAAACATCATTTTATTATGTAATAAAATGTCGAATAATATAAAATAAAGGTAAGAAATGATAAAATAAGAGCTAAAACAGAAAGGCATTTCTATAAGAATATTATTTTTACGCTGCGTCGTTCGGTCTGCGCAACATTCAGAATGCGCATGCGTGATAAGAGATTTCCAGCCTTTTAATTTTTTTTCATAAAATTATACAATAAAATGTAGCGTGTATTTGTTTGGCAATAAAACCATAATTCGAATAAAGACAATAAATAACATATAAACAAAATATAAAATGAATATATAAATTCAAAAATCAAGGTTTTAGGGCGAGAAATTTATATAGTATAAACAAACACGAAATTCAAAATTATATATAAACAAACACGAAATTCAAATCAATAAAATATATGCAATTTGGAAAATATAAACACTACAGAAAATTTGAAAATAGGACAAACATATCATATAATATAATCAAAGTTTAATCCTGTGGAGAAAGTTATCGCAATTGGGGCATGAAACCACTTTTTTTTTTACTATATTCTACGTACTAAACACGCAGGTGTTTGACAAATATTGCAGAATAGCCTGGTTTTTTTTCTCGAATGTTTTTAATAAAACCAACAACTTCCTCTTTTGAGGACCTCACGGGGTGCCAACAGGGTATTATTTACTAATGTTTCGGATATTGACTCGCCACAATATGTTAAAACTGTATTAAAAGCATCTTGTTGTTGCTATTTTTCCTTTTTAAGATATTGGGCATTGCCAATTCCAAACTTAACTCTCTTGTGAAATGTTTTCGGTGGTATTAATTATTTTGTTTCCACTCTGGATATTTGTCTATCCATAAGAGGTATGCATTCAATGCAGCCATATCTATAATTTCCATAAAAAGACGGAAAGGCCATCTTCTCGTTGACCTTGAGCAAGAGTACTCTCAAGTAATTTGGTCTCCCGTATCTACTCCAATTTTCGTATTATTATAATGATGTATAATTACTATAGTGGCTTTTGTTTTTCTGAATAATCAATTTCTGCATCATTGAATTGAGTGGATAATAATAATACTGCTTTATTTTTTGTGGTACACACGAAACAAGTATTTTATTTTCAGCTACTATGGATTGTTTTCTCTCTAGACGGTTTAAATTCAAGTGAGATTACTCTTTTATTTTTTCGAAGCGTGCCAGTTAGAGTTAAATCTTTTAATAAAAGATTATCGGCTAATTTGATGGAGGTTATAAAAATACCTGTGGTTATCCTCCTGTTCGTGCCATACTGCGGTTGAACCATTTCTATAACTACTCAGTTACCTTGATTTATCTCTCTCTACGATTATTTATCATACCAGAATAAGCCTGTAAATTTGTTATGCGTCATATGCCGCCGCAGTCGGCAGCAACCCAGATTTTGATGCCATATTTACCAAGTTTAGACTTCATGTACACGTGAAATGAACAATTCTCTCTAAAGTTTGGCAAACGTTCATCTACAGTTATATTCGAAGATGGAGAATAATTGCTTTTGCACATATCCATAAACATTTTTGAAATCCACTTAATTGGTTCTAATTTATCTGAAAAAACCCTGATATCTCTCTTCTCGGGTTTCTTTATCATCAAAACGAATATGACTGTAAATATAGATAAATCTATCTCGAGACAGAGCTGTTGTGAAAAATGACTGGCAAAAGGGACTTTCACTTATCCACAATTCACTCAAAGATAGCTTTCGTGTTCGATTTCTGCCAGGTGCGAGCAATATTCCAATGAATTCATATAACTCGTCTTTTGATATTGGTTGGTTCTTTTCTGAATGAATTCGATTTAAATGACGATTTGTTTCTTAAACATCACTTTTACCACCTCTTCATTTACAAACAGACAACACATATCTTTTATGGAATGTACATTTATACTTGAATTTCTCAGTCCAGAATCTTGGATGAGAATATTTGATACCCGACCGATGCCTCGAAGATTGAGGTGGTACTCGTAATGAACTCCATTCGAATCCATGTTTTGATGTAAATAATATTTCTTCGTCTTCTTCACTCGTCTCCAAATCAGAATATACTTCATCCTGTACCTCGACAAAATCTTCTGATTCTGATATATTGCCTGTCGCCTTAAATTCCAAATCGCTATCATCGCCATCGATATTTCCCGCCATCTCAATTATTATATTTTTGAAAATGAAATAATAAATAAAATGTACATTTATTATAAAAAGAGTAATGGTACAATATAACATACCAGATAAAAAATGATAATAGAAAAAACATACCAGATAAAAATAAAAAATAACAATCAGGATTATAAAACTGGTGACGATCCTCTGGAACGGGCGCTATAAGAACTGTCAAAAAAGAATGAGTGTTTGACATTTCGTCAATTCGCGATTTAAAATCATTAATTTCTGTTGAATTAACTATGAATGTTTTGTTTCCTAATGACATCATTCAAATCATAGAGGTTTCGATGAGGAATACATAAAGTATGAAGACCCTGCAAGCAGTATATTTCGAGAAATTAAATAAAATATAAGTCATGATCACTCGCTATCCATCACCGTACGGCAAGTGTTAACATTGCTGTAATGGTCGCAATGGGCTTCGTCCGACATAAACAACCAACTAATAAAGTTTGGATCTTCCTCCGCAAATTGTAGCAATTTCGGGAAAAATCTAGATGAAAAAGCAGGTCCTCTGGATTTAGACTGTATACCAGTTCAATTTTGTAAGGGAATAAATAAAAATATAAGGGACGAATTCCTTCGACTAATGCCAACTTCCAATGCCAGTTGACTAGTTGAAATCGTCGGATAATTATAAATGTTGGCAGCCACTGTGGTGATATTATTCTGTGTCCGAGCTTCCAGACTCGTTTGTAGGGTATTTTTGAGCATTTTCTTTGAACTCCTCCACAATCCGCATTATGGTCCATCGGTTTGAGATATTTGAGGAGCTATACAGTATTAGCTATCAAGGAGCTATATATTGTTTGTACACATTGTAAGACATCGTAATTAGTTTTATCAAACACTGTTTATTCCACTTTTTGTCACAAAAAGTGGAATAAATAGTGTTTGATAAAACAAATTACAAAATATGAGCTAATTTTTAAATCATTTTAAGGCCCTACTAAAAATGTAGACAGTATCTGAAACTAAAAATTACGATTTTAATAACAAAAACTTGCATTTCACGTGCATTTGCCCAACATTTGTTCCCTACAAAAATATGAAAAATTCATAGAATGTTTAGTTTACACAATAAACCCCAAACCAACATTGTCAGAACCAACTCTTTTTGCCTTATGAATAATTATACAAATAAAAATACAAGTTCATTTAAAAACATCACAAAGCTTTTAGAGACCTTTTTTTTTCGGAGATATATTTTGCGGGTTTAAGGTTTCATCTTTGTAAAAATCCGGGAAGGACTTTGTAAAAATAAGCTATATTTATTTGCGACAGAAAATGATAAAACTTAGAATTTATAAATATTTTATCTTAATTTTAAATAAATTATGTTTTTATTAACATTGACTCAATATGGATACTCCCTAGGCTGTAGTCATTTCACGAGATGTCATTTGATCGACCATGGGCTAACCGTATCATGCCCGCAGGTTGACAGGATTTCAATATTTTTTTAACGCTATGTTAAGTTAGACTGTTCGGTTGCTTACCTGTAGCTTTCTTGACCATTTAAAGTTTACGCTAATAATCTTACTGTATTACTGCAGTTAAGTGAGAATGGGATGTTATTGTAAAAAAATGGTTTTTAACTACATAGAATATATTTTCTAAGATTTGGATTTACCCCTCGAATCTTGTTTTATTCATTATTCAATTACATTTGGTAATTACAAGATGGTAGCTTGAGGAACATATTCCCGAAGCCACCGATTGAGAAAGGTAACGGAAAACCACCTCATCATACGATTTCAAGTGCAAAATAATATGGTACATTTTTCGCTTTAAAACCTGGAAATTGGAAGAAGTTTTCTTCCTTTGGATAACTGAAAACCATGTTTTAAGTTGCCACGTTAGTTGTCAACGTACGTATCGGAAAAGACACTCAACGACATAATATCTTAAACGATGCATCAATTGACTTGTACAACTATTAACGAATTTTTTTTTCACGAAACAAAATCGTTAATAGTTGCAAAATCATCATTTTTGTTACCTTAACTCACTGTGCTACCCTTCGACACTATGACACATTATTTTTTTCATCTTTTCGTTTCGGAAATAATACTGATTACCTCCGTTAGCTACGAGTTGTCGGTAAGGCATAGTTATGTCTTCCCGGAGGTTGTGGTTCGCTTCGCACTTTTTTCTAAAAGTGGTGCTAGTCTGGCTTGACTCAAGGCATTTGTAACATCTTTCTCGTTGTTGCATAGTAAAGACGCCAGGTTCAACTGTATGCATGAAATCCTAATACTATACAATACAATGTTTTTCAACTTCCTTTGAAGGATGATGATTTTAAAATAACTATCAATAGTATCAGAAAAAAATAAGTCAAGGTACTATTTGCTCAATAGTACCTTGACTTATTTTTTCATTTTCCCTCATGGTCCTACTTCATTATACATTTCTGCGTCTGAGCAATATGAAAAAAAGTATTCCGCTCAAATTCGCTTTACATTTTTAATGCTTAATGTCAATTAAAACTTCACGCCACATTAATCTGACCCATAACAATGTCTAAATAGATTTTCAACGAATAAAAGAGGATTTCGATCGTGTCATATATATATATATATATATATATATATATATATATATATATATATATATATATATATATATATATATATATATATATATATATATATATATATATATATATATATATATATATATATATATATATATATATATATATATATATATATATATATATATATATATATATATATATATATATATATATATATATATATATATATATATATATATAGGATATTTGATAATTTAACACCAGTTAATTGGGGAATTAATGAGATTACTGTTGACCCAGCGACGCGCAAAACTTTCCCGTGTGCGACCATTTTAACACATTACAGTCCAGAGTATGTTGAAACCAAGTTGGAGATCCACACAGACAAGTTTTGCTTTGAATTTAAATTTGCCAGTTAAACGCTTTGCAAAATAACATTTTTTTAATGAAAAAAAAATAAGGCGTTGTGCAATCATAGACTTCAACTCTCTTGGCGATAATTCCCAAGAGAGCCTAAGGCCGACTTCCCTGGATGAGTGTATGGGCAGTGCTGCAGCCCCAATCCTGATGGATAAAGGGTAGAGAATAACAGATGAATATTATTCTTTTTTTCCTTCTAATACATTATTCAAAATTGCTTGACGAGAAATTATGTGTCTGGGGAGCAAGTTTCTATCAGATGGCTACATGGGGAAATGCGGTATTGAGAGAAGAGTAACAACAGACAATGGAGTAAATAATGTGTTATGCAATACACATATGTTAGCTGACCGAAGTATTTTAAAAGAAGCAAGCTTTAGATTATAAACGCAGAACTTGGACGTGGCAAAAAGTGCCAAAGTAAAAAAAATTAAGTAAAAATGATAGTGCCGCTTAGAATGTGTTGAGAAACATTTTTTTTTACCTGGTGAGTTTATTGTCATGTGGCAATCTCTTCCAACCTACCAGAAAGATTTTTTTTAATAAGCCCAAAATAAAAACCAGACTGGAATCCCATTTTTTTAATCTGCTTTCCACCGGGGATCGAACCCCCAACCTCCGGATCAGCAGACAAGCTTCAAACAATGACACCAGACCCCGGAGGTCATCTTTGACAAATGTTTGACAGAATAAGGAATGATGAAATTAGAAAAGAATACGGATTGAACAATGGCGCAATATTTAAGATGAAGAAAGGACCATTGAGACGGTTCAACAACGAAAAAAGAATGAATGATTAAAGATTTACAAAAATAATCACTACTAGTGGTACAGAGGGTACGAGATATTTGAAAAAACAAAGAAAAACATGTTATGATCCAATTATTTAATTTCTGAAAATGGGAAAAGTGAAAAGCTTTTATAATAGGAACCTTTATGTATGACGAGGTATATGGATGTGGCGGAATCGAAAGAAAACTTAACCAGAGAAAACGAACTTTAAAAAACCTTTGTAGAACTTCCGTCATGTGATAGTAAATCGACATTGAGGTGATGATATTGATAAAGGCCAATACGCGAATTTTCAACGTGTTTTATAAAGGGCGTAAAACAAGTTTGTGGACTCGAACAAGTTAATACCGCCAGATTTTCATTTCGGGACACTGATTCGACTTTTAAATGAAGCAACGGCTTTGTACGTTCTGTCGTTTATTCTCATCAGGATGAGCGGAAAATATTGTTGTCTCCAAGGATTAAGTATTTGTGTTAATGGCCGTGTAATCCCGGAACATAACCATTACATTTTTGTTCACGAATTTTTATTTAAGTCAAAACAATTTTATTATTTTCGTGATTAAAAAATGTTTTTGGTAATCATTTGAACGCCTGCGTGATTTTACAAAACTTATTTTATAATATTTATTTTAATTATAATACTCTTTCGAAATTGCTAGGTGTTTTATAGATGAAACGAAATATAAAATCTTCTTCGTCAGAAGAACTTAATATTTGAAAGATGCTTTCGAGATTATATACTCGACGCATAAGAATACCTATGACTTCGGTCATGTACTTTTTTTTTCAAAAAAAGACAAGAAAAAAAACCCGGTGTGCTCCGACATCGGATCCAGCACAGCAGTGTGGGCAGTGAATTTGCTAGTGTGCTTTCCAACTGAATTTACGTTGGAATGGCCAGAGGACACTCGACTGCGAGGTCCAGCAATGACGACGCATTTTTCAGTTCTTCGATCACATTTCACGCAAATAGGCATGGAAAGACTCGTCGTCACTGGCACTGAAAATGTGTAGATCACATACAAAACACGGAAAATTAGTAGAATGATCGGACGAAGATGTTACGGGGCTGCCTTTGCTATGGGCTCTACACACAGAGGATTGCCGGGATGACTGTAGAAGAGTGTGCACAACATACTGAAGTTTCAGTGTGGGTCACGTTCCTCAGTATTTGGGTTACGACGAAGAAGAAAACTTTATTTATAAAGAAAAGAATGTATAAGCCTTAATTTCAATATCAATCCATTTTTTATGGATTAAAAAGATGCAGCGTGAGATATGTAAACTTGAAACCTTGGTGCCCTTTGAGTGATTTTATTTATTTATTTATATATGACAAGAAATTTTAAAAATACTTATTTTTTTATAAAACAACAGGTAATTGAATGTCGACACACATTTTTTTAGGATCTAGATTTGTTTCCTTTATTTTGTCGTGTACACTAGGCTTTTGCCTGTATCTTACTTAGGACATATAACATGGAAAAATACGTTGATATATCTTTTCAATTGACTATACAATACCCCGTTGCATACTCTCATCAACTCGATAACCAATGAGACTCAATTATATTGTATAATAATAATTAATAATCAATTATATAATAATAATTAATGATGTATAATAATACTTTACTTTGTAATCCAACTTATTTCATTCATCACAAGAACACGTGTGTATTGTTGCTACCTCGACGCTCTCTTCAGGCGGATGATCTCGGTTTTGTACAAGAGCAATGCTTAGATCCAGCTACTGTCATGTTTCATAGGAAGTGTGTGTAGTCTATCGACCAAAAAAAGTTGTTAAGGGGGATTTTTTGTATTCTTTGATTCGCTAGTTAACAAATTTTAACTTTTTGTCTGTAACAGAGATTAAATTAGCTGATTCTTACTAAATCGACCCTGTTGATTACGAAAATTGCAGTGAAAAGTTTGTAACACGTAACATTTTTGTGTAACAGAAGGGGGAGTGTTTTAATAAAATAAGTACGTTTTTACGCATTTCAAAAGTCGTAATTACAACAATGAAAATAAATAAATTCCTGAAATAATAAATTTAGACACAAAATGCAATTTTGTTACATAAGAAAATAAAAAAATTAGAATTAAAAATAATTACCATAAGAAAAATTGACCTTATATACCAATTTTTTGTTAAAAAATAGCCTTTTTTATAAATTTGATAGAATCAACTTTTTTTAGAGATTTCATATTAAATTGAATGAAAACTCAAATTAGATAACTTAGAAGCCCCTACATTACAGTAAACAGCCATTAACAGATTACTAACAACATTTTTTGTTAAAATATTGAAATACGTGTCACTTTCTAAAAAAAATCAACAGTAGTCCCCGATCATATTAGAATCCCACCTTCCTTGATATAATTGTTCCATTCTGTGAATATCCTGATGGAATATTTCCCCTTGTTTATCCCTTAGAGCTCCTAAGTTCTCTGGGCAAAAGTCTAGATGGGAATGCGGGAAGTGTATTTTCAGTGACATTCGACATTCTAGATTCTGGTAACTGCAAGAGTTCTTGTACAAGCTGTTCGTAATTGTCAGCTTTATTATTACCCAGGAAACCACTTACAACTAATCCAAAGGCTTTCCAAGTTTCTGGTTCTTCAACACTTCATTTTTTTTTCGAATTTTTCATCTTTCAAAAGTTTCAGTCAAAAACTAATTTCAGGTTTTTCGCTTAAAAGGTACGTGATGGAACATTTTCAAGTTCATATTCGTTATCAGTACACAAAAATGGCCATTTTCACCCTTGTTACAATCCATTTTCACCCTTGTTCGAACTATTCATCTTACAAATATTTAAATTTCAGTCAATAACTAATTTCAAGTTTTTCTCTTAAAAGGTACGTGATGGAACATTTTCAAGTTCATATTCGTTATCAGCACACAAAAATTGACCTAAATTGCCCATTTTTACCCTTGTTACAAAAACCTTGTTAAGTAGTGATTATTAATAACTGCTTCAGTTTTGTTTATTTATTGACTAAATTCATTATCTTGTTTAACTTTAACAATAAAATAAGAGTCACAAGTAAAACTAAAATCGTTAATAACCCAAGGATACATTATTCACCTTTCAAAAAAAAATATTTTTGTCAATAGAACACACGCACT
The DNA here is from genome assembly GCA_949825065.1 of Odontocerum albicorne. Lineage (NCBI taxonomy): Eukaryota > Metazoa > Arthropoda > Insecta > Trichoptera > Odontoceridae > Odontocerum > Odontocerum albicorne. The sequence goes on along the minus strand of OX463848.1, from coordinate 28,331,969 downwards.
TCTTTTAGTCCTGTCCTTGAAGGACGCGCTGATGATTTTTATTATTTGGTATTTAAATAAAATACGTCAATTAGCAATGCGGAAGCAGAGAGTGAATGAATCGATGAATAATAAATAGTGATTAATGATGCTTTATTTATCGGTAAGTAGGTATTTATACATTTCAGAACGGGCGCGGGAGTGCGCCCGCAATATATTCTTATCTCGCTTCTGTGCGCGCAGAGATGGTCGATTGAAATATTGCAGACATTGCAAACAATACTGTGGATAACAATTTGTTTGCGGAAACGGCGAGACAGCGCGATGCGTTCTCTTTCTACTGTGGAATGCATCGTAAATAGTATTTGTGGGTAAACGATTTGTTTACGGGACTGGCGCGATGTCCGGCTGCGTCAATGTTTTGGTATGCGACCTTTGGACATATCCAAAGGTCGTTTCGTCGGTCGTTGACCGTATGTGTTGACAATATTGACAATATTCAGCGACGACCGTTTCCACAGAATCTTAGCATTGCTCTCGTAACAAACCGGGATCATAACGCCTCGGAAGAGAGCCTTGGGACTGGAGGTAGAAATATACTTGTCGCTATGATTAAAATAATTAATGGTACAGCAAAAAAAATTATTTATTTTCTAATAAGACTTATAAAAGCAAACTATTTCTTGTGAGCATTATCAAATTATATTGTTTGTTAACTGTCATATGTCATGACTCCAGAAAATTAAGCTTTTGCCTGTATCTTACTGAGGAAATATACATATGAAACAAAAGGTTAACCCTTTTTACCGATTGGTGATTATTATTTAATGACTATATAAAAATCGCATTAACTTTATACGTTGTAAAACCTAATTACGAGTATGCACCATATGAGTCAACCCTTGGCGCACTGCATTAATTCGAAGAAACTAACAACCCATCACACAATCTTGTCCATCAAAAACATATTATATTTGAAAAGTATATATTTTAATATTAGGTTTCTTAGATCATATTAAAATATATTCTTATATGGAGTGCCACAAAATTGAAACCGAAACATCTGATAAATAAATGTTTAGTTGTATTTCCTATATAACTTTTTACAAGTAATATTATGAATTTGTATTTTACAAAGTTTGCAGGTAAATTAGAATGGAACGTATTCGTGGTACACCATTTTGTTTGAAATCCCCTAATAAATATAATTACTTAGCATTAATTATGACTAATAGGCTGTATGTATTCGGCTTTCAGACAGTAAAAACAGGCCATCCTTAAAATAATTAGTGTACTTGGAGATGTTTTTAACACTTTTTATGATAATATACGTCATTTTATTTAAATATATTATAAATATTTTTAATATTTTAATTAAAATTACTTTGTTATTAAGTATTTTGTGTCAATTATGGGTTCAGATGTTAAGTGTTAAGGTAACACGTAAAAAGAAAAATTAAACAGATAAAATATCAGACTAAACTAAAATTATATAATAAATAAAACACAAACAGCACAATACGAAACACGAAAACCGAAAAAAACATTGAAAATATCAAATCAATCTAAAATTACAATTTTAATGTAGAAAACGAAGAAATTAAAAGAAAACATTCGTAAAATATTACCAATGACTTGGAAAGTGATAGGACAGGGAAAGAAAATAGGATGGACAATAGTGAAGAAATACATTTTTTTGTTCAACACTTTTATTGCATATACAATCTGACGGGCGTATTGCCAGGTGGCAATCTCTTCCAACATGAAAATGAAGCAAGGTACATGGTCGAAAAAAACGTTCAAATTATATTATTATCCATACTCACGAAATCCATGAACACACACGTGAGCATATATACGCCTACAAACCCCACGAAGACGAACAATCACCCGAACATTCCTTTTCATATAAAAAGAGATAAGAGGGATAAATTATTGTTAAGTTATACGCTTTTTTATGTTGATATTGATTTTTTACTAACAACATCAATATCAACATAACAAAATAGTAACAAAGTGATGAGACGCAAGGTATAAATATAATAGTACATATCAGTATTATATATTATAGTATATATAAGAAATAAACATGTCATTAAATACACTTTTTATGTAAATTTACTACTATCCATATTACTGTAGGTTAACGAAATAAAATAAATTAATATAACGACTAACTAAACAGAAGACCTTTAAAACCAATAACCATCCGAATTCATAGGCAAATAACAAACATATTTTGAAATTAAAATGATCAGAATACACATATGATTTAAAATGATGTAATGATAAATATTAAGTTTTTAGTAGTCCTTGAAAGCACGCAAATATATAATTTATTTCCATGTCTCCCTTTTTTTATATTTTTTTTCGAGTAGGATACACAGAATCTAAAAAAAGTTCGTATACATTTTTTTCGAAAACTGAAATTACCTATAGAAAACATAATTTACGTTGAAACGAACTGGCTCCCTATTTGGACTTATTTATCGAAACATACATTTTTCCGGTTTGAAATTTTTATCACGTTCAAATAAAGTGACGTATTTAGGGGAGCAAAATTAAAAAACATATTTTGAATACTAATTCCTAGGGAAAATGTACGAAGCATTCGAATTCATCAACATTATGTGGAACTTTTTTTTAGAAGAAAAAAAGCAATCGTATTATGTTATTAAAGATGAATATGTTAATTAGAGTGAAAAAGAGCGCATTGAGGTAGATTAGACATGTTAAACAGACATGGTTCATGAAAGACTGACTAAACATAGGTACAGTGAAAATATAAATGTGAGTTGTAACATAGTAAAGGTAGACTAAGAAAGCATATATTCTCTCAAAAAAGACAAAAAGTAAACATGGCGGTGTGCTCTGATTGTCACACTTCGGTGTGGCATCGGATCCAGTACAGTGGTGTGGCCGGTAAGGTTGCTGGTATACAACGGCTCACTCACTTAAGGGAAAAAAACTCAAGACACATCTTCGCTTTCCAATTGAATCGAAGTCGGAATGGCAAGGGAATCCTCGAATACGAGGCCCGGCAATAACGAAGATGTCGATTAGGCTAAAAAAAGTATGATTGGATCAAGTGAATGAAATTTAAAAAGAAGGCAATGTTATATTCTTGTTTCAATTCTTGTTAAGATTATTATGTTGCTATGAAACATATGTATACCCCTGATCAAAAATTACCACAATTCCTGTTACGTTTATTATGCTGCTATAAAACATATGTATTCCCCTGATCAAAAAACTACTACAATTCTTGTTTTAATTATTATGTTGCTATGAAACATATGTATTCCCCTGATTAAAAACTACCACAATTCTTGTTTCGATTACTATGTTGCTATGAAACATATGCATTCCCCTGATCAAAAACTATTACAATTCCTGTAACGATTATTTTTATCTCATGAACTGGTGTATACAGAAGATCTCCGTTACCGTATTTATTTATTTAAAACTTCATTGTAAAAATAATCTGACGGGGTTATTGCCAGGTGTCAATCTCTTCCAACCAACCAGACAAAGTAAGTAAAGATATTCGAATGATTATTTATCTTTAAAAAAAACATGAACAATATACATAATAAAAATAAAAGTGAGATGTAATCAATCAAAGGAAAAGGTAAAGATAATGGAGAGAAATTATATTACTAACTCAAAATTAAGAGTTATAATTTTGTAGAAAAAAATGTTATTAACGAGAATATTTCAAATTGATATTTGTACTTTTAACACATTCCATGAAGAGATGGAAAATCTTAGCGATCGCTGAACGTCCATTTGAGATATTTTCGTCTTCATAAATTACGATCACATCATAATATTCTTAACTGTCCCGCCACCCCCTCTTATCGCGCCGAAAAATTTCAGCGTCTTTCCAATCATGGATTAGCGCTAGGCTCAAACAGAGATTGTTTATTGGCCTTTCCAGTTCTCCGCTCCTATTTCTTTACGTCGTCCTTTACTGTCCATGCAGTGAGACTCTGGAATCAGTTACAAACCAATATAAGACTCGCTCCGTCCTTGGCATGCTTTAAGAAGCTACTGAAAAAACTCTTAATTTCTAGTCAGTAAAATAACGTGTTTCATTCCTGATTTTTCTTTTCCTTTCCTCTCCACCATCCCTTCCTTTCCTTTTGATTGATGATATCTCACTGTATATGAAAAATAATGTTCGGGTGATTGTCCGTCTTCGTAGGGTCCGTGGACATGTGCTCACGTATATGTTTATGGATTTCGTGGGGATGGATAGTCATTTGAATGATTTATGCCACCACGTAACTTGCTTTATTTACTTTTGTCTGGTTGGATGGAAGAGATTGCCACCTGGCAATAAGCCCGCCAGATTGTATTTGCAATAAAAGTTTTAAATAAAAAATATATATTTTGCTCTTATCAGAAAAAAAAACTAAAATAATACAATATGAGAATTCATCGACAGATCAACGGTTTGTTCCTGTTTTTTATCATCCATGTTTATCGTTCTGACGTATCTTGATACAAACAAGCATACATAATACTACCAATACGTCATTCAATTTATTTGTATATATAAAAGTGCATTAGTTGAATGGGAATTGAATTATGCCAGCGTGTTTCGATCGATGATTGTAGTGACCTGTCATATCTGTTTCCTTTGTTAAAATATATTTTTGATATGCAAACAAAAAAAACATTATCGAGTTTAACTGTGTTACAAAAGGTACAAACTCTTTCCCGTCCATCTACCTGAACGATGCAAGTGATCGGAAATGGAGTTGCCATTTTTCTTCCCTCTCAGGAACCATTTATTTTTAGATGAAATGCTCTTTTAATAGCAGAACCGATTTCTCTAAGTCGGTCGCCCTGGACATTGTAATGGTTTGGATTGTTAAAAAAAATCAGGCCGTAAGTTATTTCCTTGGGGGAAATTCACGTGCCTGTGATTTATTTAACCAGATAAAATGGTTTCGATAAGTCATTTTTAGTATTTAAACTTAAACGGATGAAAAAACAATTGAAACATAAAATGTGAACATATGTTCCATAACTTTTATTAGCGGTTACACTTTATATCTACTTCTTTTAAAAAAGGGGGTTCCAGTTTACTTAAAGAGATTTGTTAAAAAAACTCGCACGCACTATGTATGAGAGTTGTTGCCTGTCCACGTTTGGTAGTATTTTTAACACGGACGATGGGGAACCGTCAGTTACGAGTAACTGTTAAATAGGGCCGTATTGTCTAAAACAATTTTGTCTCCCGGCCACTATCTTCACTATGTCTGTTTCACCAATTTATTTATGTCGAGGCGTACCATACGAATGAATAAAAACTTCTTGAAAGAAAATACTTTCAATCAATAAAAGTAAATTCTTGTTTGTTCAATTTATCTTATTTTTTATGTAAATTTCGCACAGTTCAAATATTACAACAAAGTGGGTTTATATGATAACTTTAAGACAATATATTTCAGTCAACCAGAAAGATGTTTAAAAGGCCTTAAATTAAAACCTGACTAAAACCTTTATTAAAAATATTGCGCATTAACGGGAATTGTTAAAAGAAACCGTCTTACCGACTAGGGCATGTGTGTCGTTAAATAAAAACAAAAATAACGATGAGGAAATACTTTAGAAAAACAAACAACATTTGAATAAAACTAAATGAACATCGTGAAAAATAAAAAGAACCTTAAAAATAATACACAAATTCGAAATGAGAAATACTATGTAACGTACGTGTAAATATTTTTTTATTTAAATATAAAAATACACGATCATCGTGTCATATTGGAATAGCGTGTAACTTCTGTTTTTTTTTACATTCAAGTTTTCAATATCTTTCTGGTTGGTTGAAATCAATACCAATATGGTAATAATCCCACCAAATGATATTGCGTTCAACGGAAATGTAACACGATAAGATGTACCTCATCATATAAAAGTTCCACAAATCTTAATACATTTTCCTGTTTTAACACGTACAGTCTATTTCCATTGGTTCACCTGCGACCTCACAAACCTCAGCCGTAATACAGAGTGGGTCATAAGTTACTGAATGTTTTAGTTTTTAATTCATATATATTTTATTCGAGTTTCATACCTGAAAATTGTAACCTTGTGATAAATTACATCGTCCAACTGACTCACATTAGACTATTAATAATAATCAGTGAATGACACTAATCTCTTATATTATGTTGCTTTTAATACCCCTAGTATTTATGCTTATTTATGTAACTTGATATGTAGAATAACCACTTCTAAATTAAAAAATATATATATATAGGTGTTCGGGCGGTAATCGGGTCGTCGTTTAGGCTAGTAGATGGAATGTAGTGGTTAGGACAGTGGTTTTGAAATAATGTACGTAAAGACCACGGAAAATTTATGCTATCTTTTGGAAAAATATTAACGTTCATGACTAATAATGCATCCACATCAAGAACGTGTTGCCTACATGGTGAAGCCACTCAGATTCAGTTTAAATATATTTTTAGACTTCCGATTTGATAAGAAGCGCCATGATTCAGGATCTCTTTTTTCATTGGATCACAGAATCAAAAAATAGAAAATACAAATTTTCTCACCCTGAATTTTGAATATTTTATTTCTTGACATACTCGTTTAGATTAAATTGATTTAATTGTTTTGTGTTAACAGCTGACTTTAGAGTTGAATAGTAAATATTCACAACTTTTACTCGTTGGGTAGTTGTAATATTGTTGAATATCGAGCATACGGCCCAAGAGTAAAGGTCTCTTAGTTTTGAGAACAGATGCCTTAGGAGGATGATGATATGTCAAGCAGTAACATCAAATAACGAATGAGACGTTCGATTAACTAATTCTGATTGTTTCTGAAGTAACACATTTTGTACACGCTCGAGCTTGCATAGAGTAAATCTTAACCGTAATTGTTTGGCCTTTGTTGAAAACCTCGTAGTGGACAATACTAGCTACAGTCAGCCAAATATAAATTAGAATCCTCTGAGGGTGAAGCGATGTCTTTCAATATGTGATACAGAAACCTTTGGTGACAAGCAATAATAGGTTTGCTGTGATTATAACACAAGATCCATTTTGATTATAACAAAAGGTTCGTTTGTTTGACGTGAAAGAAGCGAAAAACATATCGACAGCCTATGATATTTATTCTGAACTGATAATGTATGTGGGACACATTTGCTTAGCTTCCTTAACTTTCCAATTGGATGCAAATGTAGACGAATAGTTTTATCACTGACTTTGAAACATTTCAAAAAGTTTTTGACACGTTACTTTCGAATTAATTTCAATAACGATACGTAATTCTTCTTTGTCAATAACGTAAGGTCATCCTGGACGGGCGAAATCTTCAAGCGATTCATCCCCAGAAGAATTTTTTAAACCACTTTTGTGTGGTACGTTCTTTTACACCTTCATATCTTACGGCATGCTTCTGCAACTTTTGAACCATGTTTAAAATCATGAAGTAAACATGCTCGAATTACACTAGATTAAACTGATATTTTAAAAGGATTTAAAATAACTATACAAAAGTGCATAACAAATCAAAGCATACCAATTGACTGATGCATGTATGTGCATAATGATGCATATAAAAACTTGGGTTCTACAAGTCACGAAAGTCACTTCAGTGAACTCAACCGAAAACGGCACGAACTTTTTGGTAGCCCAATATTTTTTACAAGACAATGGTTCACATCAGAGCCTCTCTTTAGGTTCAGTGCCTATTGTGACAGCCAACAACCACCCGAGGAATTTATACAATCACATACAAGTCTGACCTATAGTATATTAAGAGATTTGATAACTCGCAATTACGAGTAAAAATATGTTACTTAATACGTTATTTAAAAATTAGTTTATTGTTTTGTATTACACTCAAATTGTACAGTACACTGACGGGTTTATCGCCTTGTTTAAATACCTTTCTGGTTGGTTGAATAATTCATTCAACCAACCAGAAAGGTATTTAAACAAGCTTTGAGTGAAAATCAAACTAGAATATGTTTTAATAAATCTAGATGCGAACGGAAATCCAGCCCGTACACCCAGATTCAGAGACATGCGTCTTACCAACTAAGCCAAGACAAATTATTATCTAATTTGTATTAAACTAGGATTCTTTTATGTACACAAGTAATATCAATAATTTTATCCGCATATTGTTCAATTAATTATTTATTTGCTATTAAATTTAATGCATATTATTAAAAACGTCTCCTTTAATACGGTGCATCAATACTAGTCACCCTACACAGAAGCATCTCAGTATGTGGCAAAATGCAGTGAGGTTAAGCACGTACTAGGCTAAAATCAACCTCTCAAAGGTGAAATTGGTGACCTGACCAAAAACGTGCCAGGGTTTGATCTGCTGGGTATATTGAATCGAAAGCAGATAGGGCATGATACGTGCGCACACTTGATGCATGAACATGACTTTTAAAATAATTAATACGTTAAAATATGCAAATAAGTTCTTCCGGTTGCCCTCCCCTCTTTTTTCATACTTGCTTTTTTGTAATAAAGAAAATCAAGACGTCTATAGGATAAATCATTCTGCAGATCATTTTGAATGAATTTTCGAAAGAAGGAAAGAGTAAGAGAAACTCTGAAAATAAGTATGGAAGCGAAGGAAGTGTACGAGTAGTATGACAGGAAAAATTAGCGCTCAATTCTCTTTATTTACTCCAACAAGTAAATTGCCTCGGTAGTATGTATGATTTTGATAAATTTCCAATTTAACTATCTGCAATTTCTCTTCTTACGCAAATTTTCACTTTTGGCGAGGTAGAGGTTTCAAATTAGTACCGCGTGAATTTGGCATGTGACAAAGTTTCAAAAGTACTTTAGTTCTCATTTTTTAATTAAACTTTTGCTGTTTATAGTACAACCTAGTGGTTTTATTTCCAAGAGGCAATCTCTTCCAACCACCTAGATATTGAAGATGGCTCAAGTCAGAACCCTTTTTAATAAAATTTAGTGCCAACGGGAATCAAATTCATAACTCCCGCATCGGAAGACATATATTTTACCAACTAACCTACGGAGAGCGTAATGGAGATTAATTTAATATTATGAATGAAGAAACCCAAAATGCTTTTGCTTTTTTTTTTTTTATAAAAGTGTCAAATTTCCTTATTTTTTCTTCCGATAATCCCTCGACCTCTGAGATTTTCACAATCAACTTTGTCGATCCGCTCCAGAAATTAAGTGTGAATTTCATTACAAAAGGAAAAATATTATTTTGGCGAAAATTTTCAATAACCGACCTCCGTCTGAAAAAAGAAAGTGTTTACTTGTGTTCATCGAAATATAAATACGACCAGCGTCTGATATTTGCCGCCGAGCTTTTGTAAAGAAAACTCATTCCCGCAATCTCCTCCACAAAGGACACGCGAGAATTCGGGCGAAAGTCTCGAAATGAGTCCTTTTACACAAAAAACTAATTCCCGGGTATAATTTTCAATAATTTCTCCGTCTTAAGTCTGCCACAACCTTTTCGGAGTGTCTGATGCGCATTGAAATCAATTTATTTCCCAGTATAAGAAATGTATTATTTTCATAGATAAAATACGAGTACATCGTTATCTTTGAATGATGAAGTTTAAGCACGCATGTTACTTTTTTTTTATAAAAGTCGAAAGATTTTTAGTTCTTTTATAAACATAATACAGGCAAAGCTTATCGAATAGGACTTGGTAGATTGTAAATCAAAATTTACAATAATCGAACGATTTTCATTTTTTAACAAATAACATATATGTTACATAGTAAAGGCAAAGCTTATCGTATGCAACTAAGATGATCGTAGTTTATAATTTGTAATAATTCAAGAATTTCGAGAATCTTTTTAAACACAAGACTCGTCGAATTAAGCTAAGCAGATCAAAATTCATAATATTCGAAGAGTTTTCAGAATTTTTAATAAATGCAGTATAGGCAAAGCTTATCAAATACTCGTAGATCTAAATAGATCGTAGAATAAAAATCGTTTAAGCAACTAGTGGAATTATTGACTGGAAGATTTATTTGCGATATATATATATATATTATTTAATCTTCCACTTGGCAATATACCCACCAGGCTGTACTTAATACAGCAAAAGTTTAATAAAACACAACCCTTATCTTGACTCCCAGGCATTCAGTTGAAAATGATTAAAAGAATAAATATATTTTGCTAAATATTATCCATCCTTACTCACTCTCCATGGGACTTGGGGTTACAGCCTGGATATCAACAAAGCCTCGAATCTCCTTTCCGTTTACTGGGGTGGCTTAGTTGATAGAATGGTTGACTTCGAACCCAATGGTTTCAGACTCAATTCCTAATAGAAATCAAAAGGGTCTTCAGTTCTGATCATTCATATTCTTCTTCACTTTTAACATATTTCTGGTTGACAGGAAGAATTGCCATATGATAATAAGCCTGCTATAATTATACACAAAGGAAGTAAAGTTAGAAGATTTTTTAAACACTTCTCGGTTTCTCAAAATTATACATTGAAAAATGGTAAACGTTAAAAAGTCATCTGGAAGTATAACTTAAGCAAAATAAACCTTTTTCCCATATTCTACTTATTTTGATGTTTTAGAAGAATACGGGTATAATGACAATATATTATATAAGCTCATATACTCGTAGATTTTTTTTAAACGGGATTTCGGCATTTAATACTGACTATCCTGACTTTATATTTTTGCTCATAAAAGATAGAAGTGTGCTCATTCGATATTTTAAAATAAATCAAACATGTTTTTGTGTAAAACAATTAGCATATTTTCGTACTTATTTTTAAATATCAACTTTTTTCCACTTAAAATGCCTTATAAACAATATATTACAATATTATATTTTCAATTTCTGAGGAAATGTAATATAAAGCAACCAATTAAGTACCTTCACTCCAGAGTTTCCCGCCCCTAAATGGTTTATTTCAAAGCTAGTGAAACATTTTAACGTAGAAGTTGCGCCGGCCGTACCTTTCCTTTATCACTTATTTTCTTGGTGTGCCTAAAAAGGACGTTATATTTTCAGACTACTTTATATCTCTATTTCATTCCAGGTATAAAATATCATTACAAAGTACCGAGCCCTTTCATAAAGTTGCGAGAAATATGTATGTAGGATTGAGCTTAATTTTAAGAAAGTATTTTACCTTCCACTTCTTAAAACGACTCTTTTTAAATATTTTAGTTCTGCAACAAAAATCTCTACAAAGAACTTTAAAGTAAAATAAAATATGTGATAATTAGTTAAAAATACACAATAATAGACAATAAAGTAAAAATGTATAAAGCATATGTGAGGTCAACTATATCCATGAAAAAGAGTCTAGAACAGGTTCGACTCAAACAAAAAATATGCTTACAACTATTGAAGAAAAATTCTTAGTCATTACAAACAACACACTTAGATATTGAATTAGAAAATCACGTGTCGGAGAAATATGTAAGGTAGAATATATTGTGAGATGAGTAGAAACTGCAGAAGATACCGGCGAGGCTATGTGAAAAGGATGGACAGTTCAATAGCATCCTACAGGTACATGAAATACTCACTGGTAATCGTCCCCAAAAATATGGTAGCATAGCTGGGAGTCAATATCTCAAGAGAGACTGTCTGATAACATACCACATAAGAAGAAAAAAAGAATATATATGTAAAATCACAAATGTTATGTCGGATTTCACGATAGTATAATATATCTAAATATAATATAGATAAATGGAGGAGGAGGGGTTAAGTCAATATTAAAAACTGGAGATTAACATTTTGTGTGTAAATATCGACCGATCTGTATCCTCTTTACTATACCAAAGATCTTCAAGAGTCTAGTATAAAGTCGTATTTTTCTTCAAGGAGTCTTGTGAATGTAAATGGTGTAGTTTTGTCATAAACCAATTCAACAAGCGGTGTGGCTCAAGGGTCTCGCTTGGAATCGGCATTGTTTAATCTGTTCATCTACGATATATTTGCATGTTTTGATGAACTTGAATTTGACATATGTATGGATGAAATCAATCAAATGATTCGATGACTGTAATATCATCCTAAAAAGCCTCACGGAGTTATGTTTATAGTGTCAGATTAATAAACTACGCCTGAACACTAAAACATGCTAGGTCAGTTTGTTTAAAATTAAAAAAAACTCCATACTTGCTGATAACTCGATTAATTGTGATAAATTGGAACGATTTAACGTTTTTAATTCATACTGAAAAAAACAATTAGCAGTTGCTTAAGGATGTTGGGATTTATTCTGAGAAATAAGAAGCATTAAAAGTGGCACTAGAGAGAGATAATTTTTTTTCTTACTTTTTAATTCTTGACCATTATCTTGATTTTCCATACTTCGATAATTTGAGTGAATTTTCAAATAATCAAATTAAGATTTACAATACTTGCAGTCTTCCTTTTTTTAAAGAAATTGTACCAAAATTTATTTCAATAAGGATCGTGTTCTGCCAAAAGGGGAAACTGGAGGATCAAGTACATTTTGTGAAAAAGGTAGATATTAATTTAAGTCGCTCGCTTTCGGCAGGTGAAGTTCACGTTTCATTTTCAATGTCTCCACATTCCGAGGATATTTGAGGAGGCGGGGAATTTTAAAGAGGACGCAACTTGGTATTTTGAAGGGTAACAAAATCCGTATCTCGAAATCAAAGCATTTTCAGGAAATTCTAATAAAAGCATTTGAAAACGCTGAAAAGGGCAAAAATTTAGAGTTTTTGGTTTTGTCGTATTTTTCATGAAAATTGATGACTCAGAAATAGTTTTTTTTTATTTTCGTTTGGTAAAATGAAAAAAATCTTATTAAATCAAACTATTTATTTTGATTAAACTAGAAGTTTATATTTAAACGATATACTTTATGCAAATCAAACATGAGTGTATTGATTTCTGATGAAAACCATCGATTTTTATTATTGTACACTTTCATTGTATACACTACAATCTGGCGGGTTGATTAACATGGGACAATCTCTTTTAACCAACCAGAAAGGTATTAAACCAACCTCAAATGAAAACCAGACTGGAACCCTGTTTTAAAATCTGTATTCCGACAGGAATCGAACCCACAACCTTTGAATCTGAAAATCGGTATCTTATCAACGAGGTCACGAAGGTCGTCATAGCTAATATTGTCTCTAATTTGAATAAAAAATTTAAATATATCATTTTTTAGTCATTTTTTTAGTAATTTTTTTACAATTTAATAAATTGATTACTTTTAATATTTAATCTCAATTTCATTTATATCTTAAAAATAAACTTGACTTTTTCCTTTATTAACTTTGAAAGCTTATTTTTTTACTTACCCAAAGTTTATTTTACAAATTAACTCAAAATTGTGTAGATTTTTTTGGGATTATTAAAAATTATTTCATTTTGCCAAAATATATATGTCAACAAGTAAATTGACCGATAAGTCAAAATAAAACTGGTAAAATGAACATAATAGACAAACGAATAAGAAATATTTTACTTTGAAAAAATATTTTTTTTCTATTCTTTTCATAAATTAGATTTGGAAAATAGTACGTAGTAAAATATGACTTGAATAATAAAAGTTTCTACAAGTCACCAATTTAAATTTTCGGTGATTCCAAAACATTTCTCAATTATATCACCTACCAAAAAGAAAAATCAATAGCCTACATGGCCTAGTTGAAAAGACGCCTGACTTTCAGCTCGGAAATTGTGGATTCAATTCCTGTTGCTATTTGGTCATTTTCCCATAAAGAGTAGCAGTCTGTTTTTCACTTAAAACTTCTCTGACACCTTTCTGGTCAGTTATGAGAAATTGGCACACGGCAATAAATCTGCCGGGTTATACTATAAACAACAAAAGCGTAATTAATATAATGTTGTGGTCGTACATGTTTTGTATCAAAACCAAAGAAAACTTGCCAAGAGAAGACGAACTACAAAAAAATCTTTGTAAACCTTCCAATGAGTGATAGTAAATACTTGGCTTTAAGTGGAATGTAAAGTATATGGTAGTGTTCACATATAATATTTTTTAAGACCTCCCAAGAAGTAACATCTTTTTGGGAGGTCTTATAAAATCTTTAAGTAGTTTCCCAGATTTTGAAGTACTTTCTGAAGCTAGACATACCACTCATATCTCTAGTACTTAGGCACTGCTCTGTCGTAATATCGCGCTATATTTGAATAGATTCGGGACATTCAATTTACTTGGTAAAGATGAGATTCATATCAAAGTTTTGCTATTTTCCGAAGCAACAATATCAGACACATAGTTTTATTTGAATAGATTCGGGACAATCAATTTACTTGGTAAAGATGAGATTCATATCAAAGTTTTGCTATTTTCCGAAGCAACAATATCAGACACATAGTTTTATTTGAATAGATTCGGGACAATCAATTTACTTGGTAAAGATGAGATTCATATCAAAGTTTTGCTATTTTCCGAAGCAACAATATCAGACACAGAGTCTAAATATACAATGAAGACATTCCACTTAGATTTAGTCACTCAAACCAAAGATAATTTGCTTTTATTATTCAAATATTAATTTAATAAAATAACAGGTACGAGTAAATCTCAATTTCAATAAATAAAAATACCTCTCCATTGAGAATGAAATTATTATTGGCGATATATTAATGGAAATCTATATGGATCGAGAATATCCACTTTAATGCAAATCAATTAAACTGATGCAAATCGAGTAATGCACCAATTTGTCATGAATCGTTCATTCAAGGCCGAATCGTGAAAAACGTCTGCCTCAGCGATTGTCAGCCACGAATCCGATTTATCTCGAACTGAATATTCCCAGCAAAAATATTCAATAACACCAGCTCGTTTGCGAATTTCATCCGCCGCTCTGATAAATAGACGTATCATCCAGGCTGATGCTGAAATATGGGAAATCAATGACAATTTCAGCACCCGATAGTACACTTTATCTGGGAGGAAGTGGTATGGGTATATTTCTGATCACATCACTGATGTATGTTTCACGGAATTCAGGAGTTTTTAAGGCTGTTGATATTAAGATTTTAAATTAATTCATTCTTTAGATTATACATTATTTTATTTCATTTAAAATTTATTAACTTTTACTTTAAACTCAAATCTTTGAGCCAAAAACATTACTTTACGATTTGATAATGTTTCTTGATACCACTCTGAAGATGAAGGATGCAATGCCTTCGAAACGTTGACCATCAACTCCATAAAACGTTTTAATCTATTGTAAATCAGCCATGAAATCTTCGAATAGTATAATGTGTTCTTTATAGTTAAGGCGTTAACACTGTGGAAGTTTAAATTTTTTTCTACGCTTGTATATTAATAAGAGAGATTAGAGGACCTGGAAATATCAAAGTCAGTGCATTGAGATAAATCCTTAGAAAAACATACGTTCCCGAGGTCTCACAGATGCTTGCCGAAGCCATCTCCTGTCTCCCTCCATCCCCAACCACCAGTCCAAATTCTTTCCATTAGATGTCTAAATTTTACCGTTTTATGTGTACAGTT
The DNA here is from genome assembly GCA_949825065.1 of Odontocerum albicorne. Classification (NCBI taxonomy): domain Eukaryota; kingdom Metazoa; phylum Arthropoda; class Insecta; order Trichoptera; family Odontoceridae; genus Odontocerum; species Odontocerum albicorne. The sequence goes on along the minus strand of OX463848.1, from coordinate 28,316,476 downwards.
TCTCGGTGCCAGGTCAGGTATAATTTTCAGTCTTGTTTGAGCTCCCCTGATGATGGAGTGAGCACCTTGAAACCGGTAGGGTTATGTCGTTATTTGAAGTAAAAAAACAGTAAATTAGTAAATCAATTAAAATTATATGATGTTCATTGATGTCTGTTTTTAGTTTCAGCAAATATATTTACGAATATAAATAATGAGAGAGCCTATTTACTTCGTGAAACACATGCAATTGTATAAATTTTATATACTGCTTAAATTAACAGCTTTTACGTATTGACCATAGATAATTGAGATGATAAATGTATTTAGTGAATACGTGAAAACGACGAGGAAAATCAGACACATGAGGTAAATGTGATTGCAACGAATAGTTATTAATAGGTGACAAAAGCATAAATGAGATATATACAGAAATTTTCAACAGATAGTAGTCAAAATGATGACAGCTATTTTGTGATAGATGGAAAGGATATTATTATGGAAAGGATAGTAGTCAAAATGATGACAGCCATTTTGTGATAGATGGAAAGGATAGTAGTTAAAATGATGACAGCCATTTTGTGATAGATGGAAATGCGGTAGTAAAAACGAATTACACAAGTCTTTAAAAAAAATTAATGGTGGTTAAATGTATGAAAAATGGGAAAGTTGAAAGTTTGGTGAGATCGCCCAAGAATATTTGACCAACGTTGTAGGGTTTATAATATTAGCTTTGTTGGTAAAATTTTCAAATCTGTGTTGAATAATGAGTTTTCACCTACAATTGATGTCGCGTAATAATTGTTCCTTTATACAAAGGGGCAATATCTTGAATATAGGGTAAACAATATCTACCCATATGTTTCCTCACCTCAGTAAGAAAGACGTGTGGAAAAAAATATGGAAGTAAGAATATCACCGGAAGAAAAAAAATGGAAGACGTTGAGAGCATTTGTAAGTAGTAGATACTGCGTCGATCAAATATTATTTTTAATAATATTACCAGAGAAGATTTGGACTTAAAACAGAAAAAAAAACAGTTTTTTCGTTGATCTGTAAAAAGTATATAATCAAATAGTGAGAATGAAACCATTAAAGAAACTGTCCCACTACGGAGTGAGCAATATTTGATAGGTTATATTCCATCGTTGTATATTGATAAAATATAGGAATGAATCAAATATTAACTGATTGGTTCTATATCCCTTGAGGTGTCAAACAAGGATATGTATTGTCACTATGGGCAGGCAAACTATACAAAGAATCTTGTCCAAATATATGAAACGATGCTGGTTCTGGAGTAAGAAGCTAAAGACTATGTATGTTATAATGCTAAGTGTTAATGTTATGGCAGTGCTGATACATATCTAGTATACTTGAAAAAACGTTCTAAAGAACGTACGCGAATAATAGTGAATCAAATAAGTTAAATTTAAAAAGTCTTAACTTATGGTAATCAAGAAAATTAGTTCGAGTGTATGAAATAAAAGTGTAGACTGGAACATTAGAGATAGTTGAGGCTTAGTGTATCTCGGAAGTATGTTATATTTACATAGGATAGCCGCACTACTTATGGTATTAAAAAAGACCAGCAAAAGAAAATGGAGTGGATGGGAGATTTGACAATACCTTTATTGAACGCAATATTTCCAGAGAAAAATCTGAAAGAGAAACTCTTTAAATACTAAGAAAAAAAATCTCATTCTCAACATCACTATTTTTCAAGCATGATGTGAAATATTAATTCTATGAATTTTCTTGTAGCTTAAACTTATTTTCAAGTGATGTTTAGATAAATGAATAAAATCGTAAAATCCAATATGAGACGAGATTATTTATACATGAGACCATCTCTGAGACTCGTGCAGGGGGCAAAGGCTGCTTTCTTAGAAGGGGAAACAGGTGGAATATTCAGTTTAATGGTTATTGAAAGATTCCATACAAAGGCTTTATCTTCACAACTCGTTATGATATTGTTTCTAGAGAAAACACTTCTCATGTTTATATTAATATCTCACAAATCGTCATCGATTCAAGGTGGTTTCATAATGAGCCATTACATATTGTAGACAAATATTGTTAAAACTGTTAAAGACTATTTAGAAATCGAAATAAACACTGAAGTTTGAAAAAAAAAACACTTTAAATTCAGATTTATTTAATTATATAACAAAATTGTGTACTTGCTGAAATTGAATAACAATATATTATTGTATTTTACAGACCACAATACGGCCTGACCTACTTTTCCTCGTATTGCAATCTCTTCCAATCCATCAAAAATATATTAAAAAGATTTTAAGTTTAAAGCCAAGCGAAACTTTAAAAAAAAATATATATTACACAAGACTGTTGTGTTACTTATGTAGGTCATGATGGTAAAAAACAGGAAATAAAAATAGGTTCCTTAAAAACACTCTTCATCAGTATTACTAGTTTCCTTTTAATACCCAGCATAGATCATGCTTAGACTACAAATTCTCTCGATCTGATTGATCGTTTTGGCATATTTATTGAGTCGGAGATCACCTTTTCGAGGCGACGGATAGTTTTTTTAGAACTCAGAGTGAAATTTTTGTGAAAGGTGGTCAACTTCGCAGTTACAATACTAAAAAGATGTAAAAAAACTACCGAGATCCCTGTACCCTTCTTTGGGTATCTTCAGGTATGATCCCGAAACCGTCAGGTGGAAAACAATCGTTTGACCTACCAAGGTACGGAGATCATCAGTCAAAAATACTTTTCATTTAAAGTTAACTTATATCAAAATGAAATTTCCGTAAAGATTTTTAATTCATTTCTAGTCTATATATATTAAACTAATCAAACATATCGATCCATTTTGGGCAAGAAACGTAACTCTCATATCACAAATGTTTACAGGTCGAAAAACATCACTATGAAAATTAATGCATAAACACACATTATCTCAGTCTCCACCCTAATTGTTATTAAACTAAAATGTTATTAAAAAAAATACTGTAAAAATTCAAACACTTAAAATGTTCTGTGTTCACATTTAATTATTACTTGTCTTTTTTTATATTTTTGAAAATTATCAGCAAATGTTATTAAATTATAAAATAATATTTACATCGCCTTTTTCCGAATTCTTTTGCACGAAATTTTTTTCTTTAGTTTATTGAAATCCAATAGTTTTTACCCGTTTTTACAAAAAAAATGTGTTAAACTGATTCGCGCTTTGCACGGATATAGACGTAAATATGCAAAAAAGGACCCAACTGTTCTGAGATTGGCTTGTGTGGGGAAAAATAAGATTTAACGTAACCATAAAGCCCCATCAAACGGGTTTGATATTTTATACATACTCGTATATGACTGATCTATGTTTTGTTAATATTTCAAATAAACCAATTATATTTTATGGGTCGGATCGTTTTGGCATATTCGTATATAATATCGACTCACTTGGTCTTACGAATAGTACACTACTTCTGTGACTAATTAAAATTCCTTAAGTAACCCGCAAAATCTTTTGGGTAATATATAGTGAGATAAATTCTTAGCGCCTGCACTTATTTTACTAAACTTTAAAGAGCAATGAACATGAAAAGAAAATTATGGTTAGGATTTATGCACAGAATGAAATAAAAAGATCAGTCCATATTTCATTGTGCCAAAGTTTTGATTCACGCTGCTATGCTTTTAGACCACTTTAAGATTATAAATGGGTCATATCAAATCGTGTGAGCGGAAACCTCTGATATAAACGATCTTAAACTTTGAACATAATTCACGAAGTGATCTAAACGGGATTTTAGACCCAGACACACTGACCTACTCAATAAACTGTGAAAACTTTCATAAAGTATTACTTGAAAACAAATATCGATATTTTTTTTCTATCGAAAAAATAAACGACACTTAAGTGTCCTTTACATATCACAGTAACAATTATAAAACAAAATATAGCTTATTGACATTTTTCAAGAAAAAAACATTCAGGGTACATGCATCTTTCCAAATACTAAACATTCAGGGTACATGCATCTTTCCAAATACTAAACATTCAGGGTACATGCATCTTTCAAAATACTTAACATGAAAATATTATATCATATACCATGTAAAGGTCTTTCAAATTGAGCGGTTTTATTAATTCAAATTTTTTAAATTTTAAATAAAACACACAATTTGCATTGATTTAAAAAACTTTTTATTGGTCATTGAAGTATAGTGTATGACATTTAAACACAAAAAAACAATATCCTCCAAATGTCCACCTCTTGCAGCTCCACAAAAGTCCACTCTTTTGTCAAAATTTTCGATGACATTTCGTCATAATTGCGATTCTAACTCATCAATAACGCGAATAATTTCGTCCTTCGGCGATTGGAGGTCATTCTTATAGACCTGGTTTTTCACGTAACCCCATAGAAAATAGTCCAACGGCGTCAGATTACATGATCTTGGTAGCCAATTAACATCGCCGTTTCCTGGGATTACATTACATAAAATAATTCAACAATTCGAACCCGTTGTTGTATTGTATAGGACTCCATTTTTATAAATGTCATACATTACACTTTTCAAATATCACAAGACCCAGGCAAGTTCGTGACGCCATCTGTGTTTTATCCAAGAATTAAAAAAAACGCTCAATTTGAAAGACCCTTTAGTATAATACGGAAAGTAAAAAATAATCAAAAACATTTAATTAAATTCAATGAACAATACAAAGTTTGAGTCGAAAAAAAACATAAATTATCTCAACGCAACGAGAATACGAAAATATAGGATATTTTTTAAAATAACTTTAGATAAAATAAAATAGTCTGCAAGTCAAAATCTTAGTTTGAAGAAATGCTAGAGGACTATCCTGAAATTAGAAATGTCTACTAAACCAGACACGGAATTACCCAATTGTAGCAGTCTTACAAATTATAAAGTACAATGTGCAACTGTCGTTAGCAAATTGCTATTGACACATTTGAATTGTAAAAAGTTAAGTGGGTTTTTAGGATTTTAATAAACAAATTTAAGCTGATATATCGTGGCTTTCAACTATATAACGAAAAAGCTTTATCTACTGCGTCGTGATTTCAATGCTGAGGAACGTGACCCATTATAAAATTGCTGTTAGTTGTGCACATTCTTCTGTGTCAACCTTGATGTATGTAAGTGAAACATGCACGCGGAATACACAAAAAAGAGCCGAATAAGTGCTGTAGAACATACACACACACAAACACACACGATGTCTCAATAATATGTTACACAGAGTTGTGTAACATATTGTAGTGACATCTATCGATTTATTCATGAATAGTAAATAATTAAACGGTTATACAACAGTATTATAATATTATTATTGCTGCCCGAATAGGGTGGGTAGGTCCACTATTAAGTAACAGGCGTTTGTTCTTTGTCGTACTTCGATACTACGCGATTAGCCGCGAGTTATGACTTTTTAAGCAGGGGCGACCTTAATTTAATTACACATTGATTTAATTTTTTGTTTTTTTTTAAATTTTAAGATGGGATCATTGATCTCTCAGCAGTACATGGCGAATGCGAAGAATTCCATCAATCTCATCGTCCGATTGACGTTGTGATTAATGGTATCCTTCGAATCAACTTCCAGTAAGTTTAGTAAAAACAAAATCGACAGTAATGCCATAAACCACTGAGCTCCTTGGAGCAATAGGATATATGGCTGTCCATATGGGAGTTTTGAGGGGTGAGCTTTTTATTTATAAGATTATCTCTTAAAACAAATTCAAGTCGAGAAGTGGTTCAGACATTTACCAATTTATTAATTAAGTAGAAGATAGAAAGTCCAAAGACCGTAATATTATATTGACAAACGTTGAAAAAAGCCAATCTGTAACGCATACTGAAGGATGAAGGATGATGCAATAAAAAAATGTAATTTGTTGCATGAGGTGGACTGCTTAATATTACTGGATGACATAAACATCATTACCAATACATACATATAATATAGAATGCCTAATATAGAAAGGTATATATAATGCCTCTTATGGGAAATCAATTTGATGGGGCTGCAAATATATTTAACCATAGTATGTTGAGAAATAAAAGAGGTTTGATTGAATAATTAATATAGTGTTGAATTTGCACTGCATGATTCTATCCACATGAATATGACACTCGGTGCGGGCAGCGGGCACGACTCACGCGGTCCTGTGTCGTATAATCAACTTGCGTACATTGTCATTTTTTTATATTTTTGATATCACATTGATTTGTTTTCCTAGCTTACTTATATAAATTATTTTGTATTATTTTAATATGTTGATGTGTTTAAGATTATTTTCTTTCGTAAAAAATTAAACACTCACTACTTTTTTTAATTATTATTTTGTAAGATATATTGTATCGTTAATGAATAGTTAATAAATAAATTATTTAACTCTACGATTATACTGTACTTAATATGTAGATGCTTTTGGAACTAGTTGGTAAGACGTCTGTCTTCCGACACGGGTTGTTATTTCCAAGAATTTTCATTGCCGTTGGTACCAAGATATATTTTTTTAAATTATATACCAAGATATATATTTAAAAAAAAATATTCAATGTGTATTTTTCGAATATCATTCAGTGAACATCAGTCAGGTTAATTTTTAAATCAATATATTGAGTATTTTGGTATATCATAAACATTGAAAATTGATTTTAACCACTCTGTCTTATACACCATTCATAAGAAAAGCATAAATATTCTACACAATCATAGACAAAAGATGGAAGTAGCGAAATAGTAAATCTGATCCTTTGCTTTCATCACAGTCGTAACACTCTACTGGTGACCTTGACCATATAGCCTTATTTACATGAAACTTGTCTTTCACTCGAGGGTTTCGGGCTCGAGCTTCCATAGTACCAAAGAAATAAGGTACAAATTGTTAATTAATAAGGTAATTAGTTAATTGCAATCAAGAGTTTGAAATATTAGATTTCAAAATTCTCTGGGGACTGCGAATCCTATTTTGACGTTCTCTGTTTTAGACAATCTAACCGAATTATCTGCGACATCATAATTGTACAAACTTAATTTCAAATATACGTCAAAATAGATTGAAGTGGAGTCCGTGCTCAGAATTGCCACACTGTTATTAAAGTAAACAAATAAAACCGTTTAAAATTGCATTAAATTTGCAGATTGTAAATGCTACGTGAACCCAATTAATTTCTAATAAACACTTGCGAAGCATTTCTCTATCGTATATGGGTAGTATTTTTTACTATCTATTTAATTACATACATTCATGCATTTGAATAGTAACTCTTCAGCGTATTCAAATAAGTGATTTGACCATAAAGAGCGTGACATTATCGTCGGCCCTATTAACCGAGCCTTCGAGCTTAGAACTTTAGCGGAATGCTTCTTATTTGAAGAGATGATGATAGTAGTTGTTGGTAAATAAATAAAACACGTTAAATCGCAATGCGGAAGGAGAGAGTGAATTAATGTTTTATTTGATAGTACGTAGGTATTTATAATATTTCAGAATGGGCGCGGGAGTGCGCCCGCGATATACTTTTATCTCGCTTCTGTGCGTGCAGAAATGGTCAATTGAAGTATTGTAGATATCGTAAATAGTATTGTAGGTAACAATCTATTTACGGAACCGGCGAGACAGCGTGATGCGTTCTCTTTCTAGTATGGAATGCGGCGCGATGCGCGGCCGGCCTCATGTCGGGCATGTGACCTTTGGACTTGAATCGCCGGCGTATGAACTTCGGACTGTCTATTTAAATTTGTCGAGGAAGTAAATCTCATCGGTCATTGACCGTATGTATGCGACAATATTTAGCGACGACCGTGGTTCCCACAGAACCATTGGAATAGGCACAAAACTCGCAGTTCGTTATCGCGCGTATTTGTAAGCCTACATAGCGCGTACGAATATTACTAGCAAACAAAGTCTAGTATACTGGAGCACTTTTCAATTGTTCTTTTAAATACCATTGGGAATCATACCCGAACCCCCCAAATGGAAGTCAAGCGTCGAATAAACAAGGTCACCGAGGTCGTCTTTGCATCTAAAATATCTTCTTCTGTTTCTTTGTATATGTCAACTTTCTGTTATGTATTCTGAACTTCCCAAGAATGTGAACTGTCAACTATCTTTACATCTTTTGATTGGTCTGCCTGGTGGTATGTTGTCAGAAGGGATGTTTTGAAAAATGGTATAAGAAATTCTTGTAGCTTCCTTTTTTTACTTGTTCGTTCTAGTATCATCTTCTTTTTATATCCCATCTTACAATGTCTTCAGTGTTGCACATCATCTCTGATTTACTATTATGTAAATCTGATGAATAAGCTATGATTTCAATCTCATCTGCACCGTAACCTCAATGCTGAAGAGCGTGAGTCAAACTGAAACTACAAGGTGTCGTGCACATTTTTTCCGGTGCTCCCAGCACTCTGCTATTCGCAGAGCTTGTGACAAAGGCAGGCCCTTAGCACCCTTTACCTTATCGCGCCAGCGCATAGGTGAACTAACGCTGCTTCTACGACCCTCTACATTACCAATGACTTAAATTTTCCATGTCTTTTTTTTGTGTAAAATGTGACCGAAAACAGGACATTATCGACCGTACACATATTATCGGCTGTATACATATTTTTTAAGATTCAATGTGTTTATTTCTCCCAAACGACATCATTGAGGAACTCTGATATTTCATAGGCTATATTTACCTGTCCTCTTCTTTCATTGCACACTCGCTTTATGATTTGTTGTCAATTGTTAGCATAAATTTGATTGGTTCTATTTAGGTGTCATTCTACACTTGACATTTTCACTAATTTTCATGTTGTATTTCTCAGATACAAGGTAGAACATTCTCTACAGATTTTCATCACATGTATCACTAGCACAGCATATGATGCTGGTCTTATTCATGCCAATTCTATAACCCAGTTTTGTAAAAGTGACATTTGCTATCAAGTTGTCAATTATGAGGTAGAAAGGGAGTGAACTAAGGCTATCTTACTACTTCCTATCCTCTAAATCCAAGAAGTTCCCTTTTCCTTAAACTTTGTGGTGGATTGATAAGTGGCATTTAAAGTAATACTAATAAGTGAATGATCCTTTGGAATATTAATGTTTCTAATTTAAATGACGTTATCCATCATATAATGGGATTATGGTGGGATCATTTTAATTTTTTATACTTCTTTATTTTATAATAATGATGTTTTATACTTTAAATATGTTTTATGTTGTTCTCTTATTTAATGGGAAAGGCAAAAATAGAGTACTTAGCAACAGTGGTGTGTATAAACTTTTATGTGCTGACTGTGATCATTTTTATATAGGAAAGACAGGAAGATCTTTTGAAAAGAGATTTCGTGAACACAAATCCGCCTTAACAAATCCTCTAATTTATTCTGAAATGGCTAATCATTGTCACCGCGAGAATCATACTTTTTCTATCGATGATGCCAAATTCTTACATATCAGTGATAACGGAAATAAATTGGACAGATTAGAGGCCCTAGAAATTTCTAAATCAGTACACCGATCGGAACATCTGTTGAACAGTTATTTCCCCAAAATCTCTCCGCTCTTGGCCGAAATCGTCTCGTGCCTTCCTCACCCCCAGCCCCCAACCGTTGAAGCGTGTATATCGGTGCCAGTTCGAACAGCATTTAGTCTTATTTGCGCTCCCCTGAAGATGAGGTGAAAGCCTTGAAACCGGTAGGGTTATACCGTCATAAAAAAGTGGAATAAACAGTGTTTGATAAAAATAAATTACAATTAAATATGTTTCTTTGGTTTTTATTTTATTTAGATTTTATTTTAGTTTTATGTAAATTACCTACCTACTTTAGGCAAGCATACGCCTAGTTAGGTGTGAGAGTGCTTTGCATTTTGAATTGTAAAAAATATAAATAAATAAATAAAAAAGTATCGTAGAGATCGTGTTTCATATATTTTGTGAATTGTTACTATAGTCTGAGCTTATGTAATACCTTTTATTTTCCAATATTAAAGACTAATATGAGTTAAAAACTAATGTATTAAGTTGGGTGAAAAAGACCACGTTGGAGCGGTTTGAACATATTGAACAGATGGGTGACGAAAAACCGGTTAAACATATGGAAGTCGTGATAATAGACGACTGATAAAACTATATTTGGGTCAAAGCAATTAAATATTGAATGAAAGAAAGCTAAAGAGTAAAGGAAAGAGAATGCAATGTATGAGAAATTGCATGAATGTGGAGGTTAAGAGATCATGTCGTGATAGAAAAGATTGGCGCTCTGTTTTCTCTATTTATCTCACAGGGAAATGGCGTGATGGGATGTTTGTGGTATGTCAATTTACCTTAGTGGCAATACTCCGTTATACGATATAATTTTTTTGTGTCCCTTGATTTCTAATTGATTAGAAAATTATATTATTATATTATTTGTATTTTATAGAAAACTTTGTGATTTCTTGATTAATTTTGTTATGCCTTAGAAAAAATATCACCATCTGCAGAAAAACACAAAATTCAATTAAATGTTCGTTTTGCCGGTGAATATAAAAAAACTGGAATGAACGTTGGGAAAAAATACACTCAATGTTCATCCTTGAATACGTTGTAAAATAAATGTAATTTTCTACAGAAAAAATTGTTGATTTTAATTTCATTTTACCCTAAAGTGTCTTCTTAACGTTTCTCTCCACGTTGGAGGTTGGCAATTATGGGCATTTTAACTTTGTCTGTAACTGCTCTGAACAATGTATCCGTGCTAGTGAAACCAATCTCTTAAGTTCTTCAGCCAGGAGTCTCGTCTTCTTCCTAAACTTCGTTTTCCGTGTATTTTCCCTGCAATATGATTTGTATGATTTCATATTTGTTTCCTTTCATGAAATACCTCTCTGATTTTTCTCTTCACTCAACCATCCTTTCCTTTTCCTTTGATATATTTCTTATTTTTATTTTTACAGTATTTATTGTTCATAAATTTTGTGAAGGAGAATAATCACTTGAATATTTTTTGCGACCGGGTTTGCTGGAAGAGATTGCCATCTGGCAATAAATCTGTCAGATTATTTAACAATTAGGAATTAAATAAATAAATAAATGCCTTAAGTATTCTCATCTTCTCTTAATGCAAATGAGTACTTCTTTGTCTTTTTCATGCGTCTGTGAACCTCATTGTTACGCACTTAGTCAACTCGGGAAATATTTTATATTTTACTGTAGCAACACATACCAAATGCTCTATCTGCTTTGTGGTGGATTGGGTAAGTGTTCAAATCTCTACACCATAAAGAAATTTTTAAAATATATAACATCGCACAATGCGCATCATTATTAAGAAGTTGTATATAATCATAATATAAAGAATTGATTGATTTTAAATCAATAAAAAATCAAAACTCTTATTTTGTCTACTCCTTAGGATTTTTAAGCCAAAACGGCTGACCTAAGTTGTTAAATTAATTGATAGAACTAATTTCAGTAGTTTGATTTATTATTGATTATTAACCATGGGGTTCTGCAGTATTAATGCCGTTGCATTTAATTGAATTGAAATACGTGAGTTATCAACATTATGTACATATTAAACCCTTGAGAGTTAAGTTTCATCAATACGACTAACAAAATGTTTAATTTCCTACATATCTATCAATATTATGTCTGCTCGTATAATCTAGCGTATTTAGGTCAATTTATAGCCGATAGAAACGATTCAGAAGTCGCAAACAAATGTTCAAATAATATATTTTTTTAGAATTTACGCGGTTTTTTATGTCAATTGTATGAGGCCTTTGTAATGTTGTGCAACGTGGTCTGACTTATGATGCCGACATCTCGAAAAATTTGTATCTTTATCTTATCGATTTATTTCGAAGTTGATTACAAAGGAGGGAAGGTTCCAAGTAAAGCAAACCTAGCAGCTCATAATAAATTTGGTCCCAACATTAGGATATGTAAACAAAACTTAGATATGGCAAAAAGTGATGAAAGGAAGATAAATACGGTTAAAATGTGAGCTTTACGTAGAATACGTAGGAAAACAATATGTGACAGAATAGGAAATGAGGTCTTAGAAAACACTGCGGAGTTTTAGAACATGCTGTGCTTAGGATCGAATGCAATGTAGATGCACTGGTTGTAGACCCTTCGCTTCAAGGATATTGGGAGATTACTTTTGAAGATGTTGTTCAAACGTCCAAATGAGCTTCACGCTAGTTTTGTCCTTCGTGCTATTTCCTCTGATATCCCACCTACAAACGAAGTAAGTTGGCCCAGATACACGTATTCCTGGACAAGTTCTAGCGGCTTTCTATCTACGTTTATTGGTTTTGGGGTAGCAAAGCCGTTCATCATATATTTGGTTTTTGAAATATTCATTTTTAAACCAACTCCTTTGCTGACCTCTGCCAATTCTTGCAGTTGGTGCTGAAGATCATTCGGGTTTTGTGAGAATATAACGGTATCGTCTGCAAATCTCAAATGGCTAAGGTATTTTCCATCAATCACCAGGTCTTTATTTTCCCATTCTAGTTTATTTTACAATAATAAACTAGAATTTTGTAATATATTATTATATATTGTTTATCTGATATTTTCTATTCTAATAAAATACTTACTTACCATACTAATAATATAATATCAGATTGAGGTATGTACCTAATGACAATAATGAAATCAATGGTCAACGTAAAATCAAATTATTTATTCAATAGGCAAAGAAAACACAATTAACACTAATAAATACTAAAACCAATTAATCGTCGCTATCGTCGCTTGAATTGATATTTATTCAAAATTGATTGAGTTCAGTAGTAATACTGTCCACAGCTACTTTATTTTCCCAGTATTTAAATTGCGTTTCCTGTACATGCCGGCAAACATTACTCCACTCGTCGCTCGAAATCAAAGAAACCTTCTCTTTGACCAGCCTTTCGACAGAACTCAACGTCATATCAGTGTTTCTAGAGCCCACATATCCCTTGATATAAGCCCAAACCTTTTCTATTGGGTTGAGATCTGGATGGTAGGGTGAAAGCCGTAAAACATTGTGTCCATTATTCTGAAATAACCTATCGATGGCGTATTCCTTGAATACACTTTTGTGTCTTAAGATTAACCGATATAATTCTGGCTTAAGCATTTCACTTGAAAAAGGGATACTCCTCTGAGTCAGCCATTGAATCATATCGACTTTCTTGGAATTTGATGTTGGTGCAGGATTCATTACTTTATTATGGTATGAAGCGTTATCAATTACAACCACAGATCTCGTTGGGAAAAGGTTCTCAGTTGGGAAGAAGTTTTTTCGTAAGCCATTTCTGATAGTTGTTGTAGTTCATGTCATCATGGTAGTCTCCAGTTTTTTGGTGAGATTTGTATATGAGTAGACCATTAGGTATGAAACCTTTTTACTTCCAGCATGTACAATTTCTCAAATTGTGTATATTTCTTGTCATGTGTAATAATAAATAAATAAAACAATAATGAAACGGCATCCCTTTGAAATGGGCTTTCGAAGTCCCTCTTCAGATTCATCGCTCCATGCTCTCGATGACACGTGGCTAGTATGAACATATGTTTCATCCGTGTACACGATTCTTCTACCTGCTTCTCGGTATTGTTTGACTGCTCTTAAATATGATATTCTTTTAAATACTATGTCTGGTTTTTCCCTCAAAATATTTAAATTATCTTGCGTTGCATGCCAGCGAATTCCAATTTTTTTATTATTCTTCTCAGGGTTGACTCAGATCCATTAAAATTAATTGATTCTTGCAACACTGGAAATAATTTTGGGATTGTAAGCAACATTGTTTCTTTAATGTTTAAATCATATATACACCTCTTTATTACAAATTCATCAAAACTGTTTATAGATACTTTTTGTCGATTTCTCGTTTTTTTTTAGACCTAATGGCATCTCCTTTTCCGTTTTTTGTTAAAGGAAGATGTTATCGTTTTAATAGTTTTTGGCGATGGCGATATCCCAGTTGCCATCAAAACTTCGTTAATAAGAATCATTTTCTGAAAAAAAGGAAAAAAATATTATTAAAACTTCTTGATAAAAAATGTTTGTACACAAAAACATAAACAATTTCATATACCTAGCCGAAAATTATTATTATATATCTAATATGGCATAAATTTTTATGATCGCAAGCTAAACTGATATTGTATTATTGTCAATTTAATACATTATCTTTTAAAAATAAATTAAACTTTACTTTTTTTTATTGTATTAGGTATTTATATATATATTGTAAAAAATTTAACTACTACTACACTGAAGAATAAATAAAAATCATGAATATTTACCTCCTCACTGGTGTGCCGTCATTTCTTGATGTAATTATAAACATTCAAAACCACTTCTTTAGTCTGTCCACACAATTCTCTTCATTTTCCTAACTTCGTAACTTCAGACATTATGGTCACCGTATTTTTCGTCAAATAAACACTGCGCGCGCGCTTCAAACGTCAGTTGAACGCATCAACCAACTACGGCAAAGATATTTACAAATACACTGACACGTTTTGTATATTACGCACTAAACTTGCAAACTCTCATGACATTCACTATACATGAATTGTTTATGGTGATGATGATGATATCGTAAATTAAAGAACGATTTTCGATATATTTATTATATTATATATTACAAAAAATAACTAAAAGGAAGCTTAAAAAATATACTTTTCGAAATTTCCTGTAAAAAATATACAAAGGATGCAATTTATGGCTAATCAAAGCAAAATTGTGATTATTTGGAGAATCTCAAGCTGTCTTCGAAACCTTACTTTTACTTTCCCTCCATTTAAATTCTTTAAAATCTACATAAAAATAAATAGAGATATTTATTGATCAATAAGAAAATAAATATAAGTCTAACATTAAAAAGTAAACGCACGACCCAAGTAAATATTTAATGGAATCTTTTAGTTAACATTTTCTAATATCTACTTCTTTTAATGTCTGAATAAACTCAAAGAGACTGACAAACACTAATACCGTAGAGCTTTCATGAAAATTAAATCAACAACTGGTACAACTGAATATAAAACGTTCCCTATAGACGCATAAAAAAATAATAAGTTTGAAAGAAAACTGGCTAATCAATAAAATATTTTCTGTATCGACAAACATTTACAGGATAGTACGAACATACTAAAAAACAGAAAATGTAAAAAAATTAACTTATTTTATAAACTAAATTAAACTACATATGTAGGAAAAACTAAAAAATATCGAACCTGGAGTTAAGGACCACCTGAGATGTTTAAACAACAATAATCTTTATAAATCATTCTCACAGTTTACTTGTATACTCGTATGTCGGTAACAGTACAAAATCCATAGAAACCAAAATACTAAAAAATAATGAAGAAAATTAGAACACATTTTTGACATTGTTGTTCCCCTATCCATCTGGCCAGACTCCATATTAGGAAATCTTCTTTGTGTGGGTGTGGCCATGAAGAGTGAGATATCGAACATGTATTTTTCTCCTCTTCTCTAAATACTTTCCCTTTGATCTTTAAGAAACAAACAAAACTATTCCTCCCCGCAAATCTTCCCTATCTGCTGAGTCTTAATAAAACTTCCATACTTAATAACTGAATTACTTTTATTAACCAGAGTAAGATTAACTTGTTATAAAATATATGTATACTATATCCACATCGATGGTCATCATTTAAACTGAAATAATTCGTTCATTCCACTTTTTTATAACGGTATAACCCTACCGGTTTCAAGGCGTTCCCCTCATCTTCGTGTTTATTGTTATATAAATTTAGTAGTTCGGCGCACGAGGGCACTAATGAGCCAACCGCTACAGGTTACTACTGATATGTAAGAATTTGAATCTCTCTCCGCTGCTGGCCAAAATCGTCCCATGTCTCCCTCAGCCCTCAGTCCCCAACCCGAATGTCCCTAACCGTTGAAGCGTGTATATCGGTACAAGTTCGAACATAATTTAGTCTTGTTTGTGCTCCCCTGAATATGAGGTGAAAGCCTTGAAACCGGTAGGGTTATACTGTTACAAAAAAGTGGAATAAACAGTGTTTGATAAAATAAATTACAATGTCTTTAAACCTTCACAACGTTATTGCCTTAACTATAAACAATATGAAATCATTCGCTCGTTTACTACTATAATTCTCATCTTATTGTAAATATTGATTTAGTTGTAAACTTTGTAGTTTAGTTGTAAAATAGTTTCACTCCATAGTATTATATCTCACTAGATAACAGTAGTCCTGAGCTGAGTTGCTTTAGTATACTCAAAATATTAACTACGGACG
Organism: Odontocerum albicorne; assembly: GCA_949825065.1. Classification (NCBI taxonomy): domain Eukaryota; kingdom Metazoa; phylum Arthropoda; class Insecta; order Trichoptera; family Odontoceridae; genus Odontocerum; species Odontocerum albicorne. Next base: position 28,300,216 of record OX463848.1, on the reverse strand, counting down.
CGGCAACCAAGTGTGCCGATGCCGCTCATATGAATGGAACTAACAAGATCCTATGAAGTGAACATCACTTGACACTGGCGTATACTCCTTCATATATAGGATTTCACAACAGTCGTTATATTTGAAAAATAAATATGTTTTTTTTATATATATGAAGGAGTATACGCCTGTGTCAATTGATGTTTAAAATGTTCTGAATTATATTTTGAATATAGACTTCTTTGCATTTTTGATTGATGTATTTTTAAGTATGTGAATATCATACTTAAGTAAGGTATTTAATTGTATAAATAATTTAACAAGTAATGCTATATCCAAACAGGTTTTTCGTCAACTCCCATTATTATTATTGACAGATCATTGCTAAACAGAATGATTTCGCATTTAAATATGAAAAAAAACTCTACACAATGAACTTAAATTAAAGTGACAGGTCTGTTACCATTTACAAAAGCATTATTAAAGTTTTTTTTCTAAAGCGAAACAGGTCTGTCACTTATTTTGTAGATTTTTTTCACATTTTAGTATTAAGTCATTCTGTTCAAAAATGGAATTCTGCAATATAAATACTAAATCAATTAATAATGAGTTAGTGCTCGTTATTTATAATTCGCTAATCGGTTGATTGAGAAAAATCTGCTTGTTTGATATCTATCACGGTTCACGGATTCTACATAAAAGCTGAGAGGTTATATTGCTGGACAACTTAGAAATTCCCGAGATTAGCAAATCAGGTCTCCATATTATAAATAATCAGGTCAATTGAAGTAATAACCCTTTCCTCAACATGTTTCCCATTCAAACACCAAATGCTTGATCCGCCTACACACCCTTTCCCCTTCCCCTTAGTAGCCACTAACACGCCACTCTAGTTTTACCAGGAATTCGACTTCATCTAATAAATTGATTATTCCGAATCGATACAATAGAGCGGAATATTATGATATAGCTTTTACCGTTGCTGATCCTGTTAGAAATATGGCTGGCATTTGCAGCTTCAGGAAACACTTAAAGACAACCCTTTTTGAAAGGTTTTACCAAAATTTGTTATTGTTTATTTGATTGAACACTACACTAACGCACACACACAATATTTGATTAAACATTACGCACACAATATTTGATTGGACACTATACTACATCTAAAGTTGAATGTGTAACTATTACTTACCGGAAGATCTACAAAGGTTTCTTTGTACTTCGTCTTCCCTTAGTAAGTTTTCTCATCTAATATGTTTTTCTGAACATATGCAGATGCAAGAAAGTATTGGGTGTTAACATAAGTTGTGTCCGTTTTTTTCCAAATGAAGATAACATGAGGACACAACAAAAAAAATTATAACAAATTAGTCAATAATGTATTCTCATTCATTATTTACAACTTCTTGCCAACGTTCTACAAGTTTTTCAATGTCTGTGCGATAAAAACCATCCGGTCTTGACTCGAGGAATTCGTCCAACCATGTCCACAATTCGACGTTATTATTGAAGGAAACGCCGCGCAAATTGTTCGAAAGCGACCGGAAAAGGTGGAAAACGACGGCGCAAGGTCTGGAGAATGTGGAGGGCGCGGCGAGACTTCTCAATCAAGCGTTTGAATGGCATTTTTCGTAATGTTAGTGATATAAGGGCGGGCGTTATCGTGACGCGTGAGCAAACCAGCAGAAATTGTCGAACGTTGATTTTTGTTGTTTTCACTCAAAACATGTGGAACCCAAGTGCCGAACTTCTGGACTTTTTCCATTGATTTAAGATAGCGGTATACAGTCATGTGATTACAATTCATCTGCTCAGCCAATTTTATGGTGGTTTGAAGGGGATCTTTATGAATAATATGGTTTAAGCGGTCCTCATCGAAGTCCACTGGTCGTCCGGAACGCTCCATGTCTTTCAGGTCGAAATTACCGTATTTGAAACGCAAAAACCATCAACGAGCTGTCCTTTTATTCATAGAATATTCACGGTACACTTCGCAAATATCGCGAGCAGCTTTGGCAGCTTTATTCGCTAAATTGAACGCGAACAGAAGGAGATGTCGAAAATTCTCACTTTTGTCTACTTGACATTCCATTTTCAAGGCTTGTAATCAAATAAAATAATATATGTAACGTAAAAGCCAACACAATATTTCGTAGAGCAGAAAATTTTCTTTCGAATGACGTATAACCTTTACCATTTTGTTTTACTTTTGGTGCCCATTTTTAAATTTGGAAAAAAACGGACACAACTTATGTTAACACCTAATAAAATACATTATATAATGGCCACAGCCACTGCTTTCCTATCCATACACTCAACTTTTTAATTTTTTAATATTTTTAATCTGTCAATAATAGTTGGTTCAATTGCCAAATAGGAGCGCCCTTCAGGAAAGTTTGCGCTCTAAATCTGTGGCATTATGGCACAAGTTGATATGTCAGTTTTACCTTAGTTTACATGAGAAGAAATATTAACTTTGATAAGCTGTTAAAATCAGTATAAATAAGCATTTTTTTAAGTTTTTCCAAAGGATATATATTTTGTTTGGATAATGACTGAAATACCAAGTTTTACCACAACATGCTGAGAAATATTTTCTATAAATTGGGAGAAGAAACACAAAATGACAAAAAACAGATATATCAACTTCTGCCATAACGCCACAGAAATAGCGCTGTATAAATTGTATTTTTATCATTATTACCCTTCTCTTAATCCTCACGTTCATTATATATCCAAACACAAAAGCAGTTGTTTTTTTCTTAATACACTGATAACAATGGCATTAACCTAATATTAAGTATTCCCATTTCCAGTTTAAAGTAAAAAAATCAATTGAATTAAATGATACCATACAGGTTTTCAATTTGTCTGTCCGATTGCATTACTTCTAGATGCTCTTGAGGCAGGTAAGCTTTGAAGTATTATGATTGCCTCGCTGAAAATCGATTTCTAGCACTTCTCGGAGAAGTCGGCTTTAGTGAAGCGGAGACGTGGTCGTATCAAAGTAAGTCAATAATCGTATTATTTGCGACAAAATGTGAAAATCAATCATTTTTCCTTTTTATTATTTAGAACGAATAAGTTTTCTTCTTCTTCTTATCTTTCTTCTCCACGTTGAAGGTTTATCAATCATCATGGACATTTAAACTTTGTATGCAGTTTCTCTGAACAATGTATCCATGCTATCGTGAAACCAATCTCTTAGGTTATTCAGTCAGAAGTTTGTTCTTCTTCCTACACCTCGTGTTCTTGTTTAGTTTCCTTCTCGTGTTTCTGACTTGGACGATTTCATAACTATTTCCTCTCATGAAATGTTCCAAGTATTCCAATCTTTTCCGCTAAATGCAAAAGAGTACTTTTTTGTCATGCGTCTGAACACCTCTTAGGGTTATTTTTATACTTTTATCTTGTTAGATTCCTATTAATTATTATTTCCTAACTTCAAACTATATAATAATTCAATATTATTTATAGTTAAGAGATTAACATTGTAGAGGTTGAAAGACATTGTAATTTGTTTTTATCAAATACTGTTTAATCCACTTTTTATAACGGTATAACCCTGTCGGTTTCAAGGCTTTCACCTCAGTCTTGTTTGTGCTCCCCTGATAAGGAGGTAAAAACCTTAAAACCGGTAGGGTTATACCATTATAAAAAGTGGAATAAACAGTGTTTAAATACCTCGGAAGTATCTTAGTGGAAGACCCAGAAACCGAAGTCAAGTGCTGAATTGAATCGTCTCGTGCGGCTTTTAATAAAATGAAAAGCGTATTATGCGATGATAATCTAAACTTGAAACTTCGACAACGGTTAGTCAAATGCTACGTTTGGTCAGTATTCTTGTATGGAGTGGAATCATGGACCCTCAAAGATGGTAGTATGAACCGACTGGAAGTATTCGAAATGTGGATACACCGGAGAATGCTACGGATACCCTGGACATATATGGTCAGCAACACAAGCTGACTGATATTAAAATCCGAAAGGTGTCCTATTTGGGTCATGTACTTAGAGGAGCAAAGTACAAATTACTGCATCTGATCACCCAAGGCAAAATAGAAGGTCGAAAATGTGTTGACAGGAGGCAAATCTCCTGGCTCCGCAATGTACGTGATTGGACTGGTATAAGGAGCGTTGAGGATCTTTTTTGGGCTGCCGGGGACAAAGATGCCTACTCTCAGGTGATACTCAACGTTGGGGGGACCTGACATGACACTTGGAAGAATTGAAACAGTGATAAAAAACAAGTTACAATATAATATTTCATATAAAAAAAAACATTTTTTAACTTTTTCATACATGTATATCACTACGCCATGTATCATGCGGTAAGGCAGAGAGATCATATCTCCGTACATTTCGATCATCTTTCATACATCTCGTCATGTACAATATTATATTATTCACGCTTCTCACTTAACCTGCTTTCAAAATCTATTCTACTAGATTCAGACACGTTTTTTTCGGTGTGCCTTTTCATCGCACACTTCGCACTTCTGACTTGTATACTCGCTTAGTCATTATTTCGTCATTAATTCTCTCCTTATGTCCAAACCCCCTTAACGCTTATTTCTTCATATAACTAAAAACATATTTTTTATTTCACGTATTATTTTTTGATGTCTTCATTCCATAATCCACATTTTTCTCTCAGGGCACACATCCTCACACCATTAATCTTACTTTTATCCTTATTCTACCAAGTCCAACCTTCACATCCATAAGTCAAAGTGGGCACCAACAGACTATTATGTTTTGTATTTTTTATTATTTTTGGTACAGTGGGCACTTACAGACTATTATGTTGTTGTATATTACTTTAAGTTATCTGTTTATCTTGTTCCCTCATCACACCACAAATTAGCACATTGTCCTTTTATGTGGTTTCTTTTAAATTTTATCATTTATATAAATTATTGTACATATTCTACAGATTGCTCAATAAAAAATATTGAATATTATTGAAAAATAACATCTGCTAATGGAAAATTATCATAGATGTTTGCAAGGAATATTGGAAGTTATGTTAAAAGATTGACGTAGAAAAAAATATATTTGGAAAAAAATACATGGTACAAATGTGAGTGAGAGTCTTGTTAGAGGAAAACCAAGGAAAGTATAATTGGATCAAGTGAATGGTATTTAGAAAGTCTGAGAAATCGTAGTTAAATGAGAAGGTGTATGAATGTAGAAGAGGTGAAGACTGTGTGTCGAGAGAAAGTCTGGCACTTTTTTCTCACTGCCTACACTACGAGTACAACTTAATATTTCCATTTGGATTAAACCTTTAAATATCTTTAAAAAATATGAAAAATATTTTAGTTTGCCTTGATATTACAAGCAAATTAACAAAATTGGTGTAAAATTAGACCTTAAAACGTGACTTATCTTTTATAAGATTTAACCATCAAATTTTATGAAATTCGGTTCATCAAAACAATAACAAAATGAACAGAGCCGTATTATTTCAATAATTAAAAACCTTACATTATAATATTTGTCTATTTTTCGACTTTGAATCCAAAATATTTCCAGGGATTTAGGTTGGGAACCTATAAAAATTATGTATTTGGATAGAAAAGTGTGGAGATCTGTTTATCTCTGTCTATCCCACAAGGGGTTTCGCGTAAGCATATGTATACATGTACCATATTATTATATTAAAGCCTTCTTTAAAAAATATATGTTAAAAAAACAGCTGGAAATTAAACCAGTTCGTAAGCATGTTGCCATAAAGCATTCTTACGTTTTATTTTCATTTCATCGAAATTATGGTTATAGAGCGTGGTTTATAATAACTGATTTGAAATTATGCAATAACAATCCATGTCTTTAAAATACGGTAATAAACCCCTCTAAAGTATACTTACTTTATACAACGAAATATAATAGAGTATAACTACTCCATATTAATTCTTGTTACGTAACAACAAAATAGGAACGACTCAAAATTAAAATCAACATTAATGATTTTTTCCGGCATTATTTAGAAACCAAAGAACATTCCTAAGGCACCTGCTTTTTAACGTATTATAACATCAATCATAATCAACGTTACAAGCTAAATAAAATAAAATTACCATAAATGTAAACTAACCATAAATAATATAAAATAGATTGCCTCCGAGGCGTACATGGCAAGGCCCTTGTCTTCTAGCCCGGGAGTTGCGGATTAAATTCCCATTGGTACCCGCCCAGATTTAAAAAAGGTAGTCTGATTTTTACTTAAGGCTTTTTTTGACATTTTTAGGTTGGTTGAAAGAGATGGCCACTTGCCAATAAAACCACCAGGTTGTACTGTGTACTACGATTTTTTTTTACAATAAGATGAAATGATTTGTTGCTAACACCATACTGAGGAATAAGAAGGAAAGGTGACACAGACCAGACAGAATGATTTAATGCCATCATGGAGAAACGACTATTCAAAAAATCTAAAAGATCGTTCAGACATAATGATGGGCTTCTCCAAAATCGGACTTGTCGTCCGCGACTCTTCTACACATGACTTGAACTACCATCAGCAGTATCTATGAATGCCAGAATCCTCAGAGTTTGATGGGCATTTAAAACAGACATTTTCCTATAGCATCCTGAAAGTGCTTGCTAAAATCAGATCAATCGGCTTCATGATACACTTTTTAAAACTTACATATTAATACGATGAAGAATTTTGATTTTGATATAAATAAATGAAAATGTACATTGGTAAATAAAACATTGTATATGTACATTTTTAAATAAATTTTAAATATTTCCAAAATTTTGTAAGGCAATTCATCGCAATCGAATATAATTGCCACCAGCAACCCTGCGAATGGAAGACGTATGTTATCTGCAAACAATTAACCAATGTCAGTAATCCCAGTCTTGGCAAATCAAACTCAAAGTTTCGACGGCAAGGAGATTAAAGATCAATGACGTTTGCCAGTGTAAATATGCTCAATTATTTTATTTAACAGATTTTTAAAGCGCTATCTTTGTTTTGCTTAATAGCACTATAAGAATTTTTTGATAACTGGCTTATGAACTTCGGGGAACAAAAAATGAGTGTTATGATACGAGTATAAGAGTAAAACTAGTCCGGAAATGAATCCACTACAATTCGAATCTAAGTCACCCGTTTGCTTAACTTAAATTCTAACCAATACTAATGAAATTCTAACCAATTCACGGTCACCAATGATATAATTATTCCTAATACGTAATAATTCCCTACGTGGATTTTAAATTTTAATAGTACTTGGAATTTTTATAATATTATAACATTGTACGTTATTACTAAATTCATTATTTGTAAAATAAAGGAAAAAACAACAACACGGAAAAAATATTATACCTTTGTACTTTCCTGTTTGTCACACAAAGTACAATATAATTGAAACCCTGAGGAAAACAAAACATTTTTTTTCTTCTCGCGAACAAAGGGAACTTTTTTTTGGTATTGTATTATGTTCAACTCGTGTACGAATATACGCAAACATAAAATTAGGTATGCAATCTTGTGTTGTGTCGCGGGCTTTCTATTTTAGATTGTTCAACACTCTTGCCTGGCAACAAAGGCGTGAAAAGATTTAAAGACCTTTCAAGAACTTTCACACGAGTCGGTGTAGAACTTAATTAAATAGGCAAGATTCAAAATACAACGGGTTGTTTCCTTTACTCCGTAGTCATTTTATCAGAATGTCATTCAAAAATAAATATATTACCTTAGATAATGGAGCCACAAAAAACAAAGTATAACATATATTTGTTATTGTTTTTTTTTTATTAGCTTCTTAAGTGCCAAAGCTCATTATGACTCTTATTTTAAAATAGGGCAAATACAAAACATGTATACCTCATTTACATGCAAATACATCTGGCAAATATTTTAATTTATTTCTACAGAGTATTTTCTTCCGATCAACCAGCTTTTGTTTCATAACCTATTATTATAAGTGTCAATGACTGTGTAAAGCATAGATAATGATTCTTCTTGAATAATGGCCGTGAAGCATAGACAATGAAAATAAGATTACTAAAAGCAAAAATGCAAAAAAAAGATAACTCTCAAAGAAAACAATGATTCGTGTAAAAAACTGTATAGAAATTAGAGAAATTTCGAGATACTTTTTTATTTTCACATTCATAAGTATGTAACATACTAAATTGTAGTACGGATATTAAAAAACGGACATTTTTCACACACTTCTTAAAAATATTAAGGATCCAAAACAACCATATTGTATTTGATTATCATGTGAACGAGATAGTGAAGAAGTCTTTTAGATAGCTGGGATTCCTGATGAGAATCACAAGACTATTCAAAAATGATTTCTTATTTATAATATTGTACAATTCATTGGTAAGAAGCAACCTGGAGTTCGAGTATACCTAACTTTAGATATATTTTTACTTTGATTTATTAACCTAACATATATTTTTACGTTCGTTTAGTTGAGGTGGTCCAGTGGCGATTTTTGAGGTGTTTGTGTCATAGGAAGACAGTGAAAAAATAAGTCAAAGTTTCAACTGATTAAGCTTCAAAATATTATGTAAGTCCTGGTCACGCACTAGCCATCATAGGGTGGCAAGTGTTAATTATGATAACATTCTTATTTAATAGCGACATGAAATGAAAATCTATATATTAAATTCCTTTGAAATTAGGATCAATACCGTGTTTATAATAAATATCTTGTAAAATAGGGTATTCAAAGACTGCGAATATAATTTTCACTCTGACAATTGTAAAATAAAAAATATATAATGAACAAGACAAAGGAAATGTTATTTTACAAAGGAAAACCGAAATGAAAATATAGAAGAGATAAAAAAATGAGTGAACGTTGAATAGACAATCAAAGTATCAAAATTAAAATCGATTGATAAGGGAGCCAACCAGTGTTTGGCCTGTATTAAATTGAACTACTCAAAACAAGGGCGGGAAGTACCAGGCTTTTTACTGACTTTTATCTGTAATATCACAAGTCAGTTAACAACCTGTATTTTGATATAACTATGATCATGATGGAACGAAGAGAGTATTTAGCTTTATTTTAAAGGCTAAAGACAGTGTACGTTTCTTAGCACAATGAATCCCACCAAATCTACGGTATTATTAAATCTGAAAGAAAACAAGTATAATATAAAAACTTCGTAGTTATTCGTGGAGACTTGTGAATGACATCGGTAGGTGAAGAGAACAGTGGAACAATAATATAATATTCGTGATATTTGACTATTTTTACTTTATAAACTCAAATAACGAACCTTTCATCTGTTATTACTAAATCAGTACCAAATATGATGTTTTTTTTTACCTAATTGATAGCACATCCGTATTTCAACCGGAAAGTTGCGGGTTCGACTTCCATTGAATCCCAGATTTTCTAAAAGGGTGTCCAATCTGGTTTTATCATAAAGGTTGTTTAAATACTTTTGTAGTTGCTATAAAGACATTGCCACATGACATTAAATTAAGTTGTATTTGGAAACTGTAACGATACAGCAACACCGATATATTCCAAATTGGTCATAATATTAAGATATACGAGTATTATGACCAATTTTGTCACAGTAACAGATATATTCAACCTCATAAATTTCGGTCACATCACAATGTATCAGAATAAAATTTGGCTGGTTGTAAGGGATTACTACACGGCAATAAGCCCGCCAAGTTGAGTTCAGCTAAAATTATTTATTTATTTAAACTGATAGGATGAGTATATAATGAAAGTGTAATACAATATGTGTAAATGGCATTATTTACATTACAGCATGCTATGAAACAAACCCAACCCAGAAATTACATATATTAGGGGGACCGGAAAGTAATCAAAAAGTTTTGATCATTTGCAAAACATTTATTAAAAACATAACACTAATCTAACATATAAAATAATTTCCATAATTTTCTACCACTTTTTGCCACCATTCAGGCAATTTTTCAATCCCATTTTAAATCAACTTTTATGTTTTTCTTTAAAAAATGTATCTGTATGATTTTCGATCTCATTGACATTATTTATAAATAACGGTAAAAAATAATTCAAAATAAAAACAATGAATTCGCCATTCTCACCTTTTTAATGGTTACAAAAAATACAGGTTTCCTGAACCGTGTCTCGAGACAAACCGACTGTAAAAGGGTAACATACTCGTACATCCTAAAAATTGTATTACTTTCCGGTCCCCCTAATAATTGCATTAAGTCAGATGGACTATATGTGTATGTACTTGTACATAGAATTATATATTAAACATACGCATATCATGTCAGTACCTGCGTATGAGTTAATTTATTGTTTTATTTTCGAAAATAACTCAAATACGTTTTTATAAGTAGTATTTATTTGATTTTTATGTCGTCAATTATGGTAATAAAAATTCACACTGCTGTCATTGTTGTGTCGTATTATATTTTTCGATTAATATTTATAAATATAAAACACCAAAATTTTATGCCACCAAATTCACTACAATTATAAATGGATATAAAAATCTGTACAAAAAATAATAGGTCTTCCTCATACAAGTTTTCTATGTATTATTTTAACAAAAACAGACACAAAAAATCTCAAAATTCCGCTTATACTCGTACCAAAAAATTTTGATTGTTTGTTTTATATATTATTTAGTTTATTTCCAATATTCAGTAGAATTTAAGTCTAATACATTACTTGTTATCATTAACTTTTCTGCCTACTTGAAATGTATCATTTCAAAACCATACTTAAGAGTGATGGAGGCGAAGCTTTGCATTATATATTGTTTTGTTAATCTCTCTTCATCCATTTCTTTTTACATGTACAAACCATCTCAAAAAGTATATTTTTGATTTTACTCAGCCAGTTCACATTCACATCAGCCTTAAGTTCACATTCATCCTTGACCACTTCAGTAATCTGTCATACGTTGTCGCTCCATGTATTCTTCTCAGATTCTACTGCTGATGCTCAAACTGTTTTATTTCATCGTCAATGCGAGACGGAAATTTTTGTGTGATGTTTTTTTTTTTTCATTATGGCAAATGTATCCCCACAAAACACAGAATGTGTTGAGAGATTAAAATGTATCCCCACAAAACGCAGAATGTATTGAGAGATAAAAATTACAAATATAAATGGTTAAAAGCTTAAAAAATGAAGGCGCTAAGTAAAATAAAGAATTAAGCTTAAATTTTTCATCTTTATGAACTTATTTTAGGTTTAAGGTAAACGTCCGACCTGTGTCATTTTTCGAGATTAAATTAATACCTTTTGTACTGGCGTGATTACTGCCTCTTAAGTAAGGCAAGGGTTGAAATCGGAATGGGGGTAAACAGAAGTAAAGGGTGACTTTTTAAGCAGTAGATTATCGCATGACTCTCCTACTAAGTCTTTCAGACGTTCAACGCAGATTTAAATCTTACGAAACACGCGTCTTTCGAGATTAGCGAGATTTATGAATCTTAAGGTTCATTTAAATTCTAGAAGTTGACTCGTGAGTCAACAAAAAAGAAATATGGACCAACCCAATAATTTTAAATTTCACCGTTTTGCATATAAACGCTAATTTAATGCTTAAATAACAAGAAGCCATTCCATCTAACCAAAAAACATTACCATAAAGATTATTTTATTCATATTAATTTATATTTTACTATGTAGCTAATGATATAAAAATAAAAAAATACATTTGGACAAATTAAATTCTTGTATTTTATCGAATCCTCGACCGGAGGAATGTTACGAGACGATCCCAGACCTTTTGATAACTTCTCTCTTAAATGTATTTTTTTCGCCATTATCTTGAGATGTACGAGTGTACATGCAATCTCAAAATATGTTTGTGTATACTATGTTGCTATAAAAAAACCTATATTTATTTATTTATTTCACTTTCTTCAATATTATTTGATTGATTGTAGCTGATAACTATTTAAGAAAATTTCTGTGTATTTTAAGTTAATTAGATTATTCAGTGTGTAATTAATATGCTAATCTGGTCACTGAGACCTTCCTAAACTAGAAAAAAAACCTTACATCACCGACATATCACGTTTTTTTACTTTTAGAATATAGTATATAACTTCCACTCTGCTGTTAATTCTTTGTAAACCCTAGATTTTAGAAAAATGCGATGCATTTCACGTAAGTAACATAATGTTATTTTTTTATCCCTAAGTATTACATGCATGAGAATTACTCGTATATCTAATGTTACTATACCATATATTATAGAATAAGGAATGAACTGCTCTAACTCGGGGTTCGGTCCCACTATTTACTATCGACAGATTAAAAATATTGCCAAATGGACTGCGACGTCAACGGTGGACGAACACTTTACCATATGTAGCTGCCATGCTTGAAAGTCGATATTTTTACACAAAACCCAGGTGTTGGGCCCATGGAAGTTGGCTCTCAGTTACCAAAAGGATGATAATCGACGATCTACGGTGAGTGCTATTGGCTATAGCTAAGACTTATAGGATATGCTTGGTGGAAGATATCTCAGTCATAACAAGGCTCATTCCGTTCAATCTAGAGGTACAACGACGCTTGGCGATTATTCTCTTCGGTAAATGTCAGCCAGAGAAGATAGGTGACGTTTGCCTTCACCCCTTGCCAGGAATGACCCCTTGCGCATTTCTTAAAGCCTTCATAGACGCTCAGTTGTCAACTTAGTAACAACGATGGTCATCATCACCCGTGAGGGCAAGACTAATGAACTACCCAATTTCCCTCTGGCCATGGGAGTTTCAATAACATTTTTTAGCTTTGTTCTTGTCCCTTTACTCTGTTTTATTTTTTGCGGCCAATTGGATTAATCGGCAGATCACATTTTTTGCACTGCGATGATAATCAAGTCAATTGTTTCCGAAGGGGTCTCCGTTCAGCCTTACATCGGTAAAGCTTCTTAGCGATTAGTTACTCCGATCTAATAGCATTAAAAAATAGTTGCATTCGAAGTTTTCTGTGAAAGTACTAGCAACTTGCAGGACTGTTTGAACTCCAGGCCTTAAGCCGTTTTATATGTATATTTACTGTGCTGCAAGCCATATTCCTTCTCCCGTGACGTCGAACCTTTTGTCCGTCGCAGCTAATATTATTTTCACATTCAGCGGTGTTGCCACAGAAGGAGTATCTTTAGAAAAAGCCTTCTCAATCACTACGTGACGTCTTGTTCATAAAAAAATAAAGAAAAATTCGCGCTGGATGGGGACATATTTTATCTCCCTTAACAGCTTGAGTGGTGGTGGGGTCAAATTAAACTTTAAACAGTTTGACCTGACGGATTTATTAATGAGGGAAAAAAATTCCAGCCAACCAAAATTATTTTTAAAAAATCTATTTGAAAAACAATAAACTGGGTTAATTTTTTTTTTATTACCATCGGTAATCAAAATCTTGAAATTTGTTGGTAATTTTTGGGGAAAAAATAAATAAAAATAATATACGATACATCCAGTATTTTTTGAAAAAATATATTTTTAGTTATTAAATGTTATGAACCTATATTTTCTTAAAAACTCTTTTTGAGCATTTGTAAGAAAAAGCGAAAATAATAGGCCAAAAATATTATTAATTACAGGAAGAAATAAAAATAATATATACTTCATTTATACATTTTATAAACCGAGTTCCGATTTGTTATTATATTTTATTCCTGATATTCAATATTGTTACAAAAATAATTCATGTAAGGTTTTTGATATTATAAAACAGAATGCAATATTGGAATAAAAAATAGATAGCATGTGATCAGTCTCAAAACATCTCATATATAAAATATTAGGTATATGTCAAATTTTATTACATTCAGGAATATATTGAATTTATTTACAACTATAAATTTAACGTTTTTCTATGGAATCGGCCCTAAGAAACATAAGACGTTTGAAAACAGCGCCACTTGGGATTTCTTTATTGTGTTCTTTGAGACCGATTTACAGCAAGACGCTTTATTGCGAAAAGTTTTTTGTATTTACATCTTGGAACAAGATTTGTTATCAACTTTTAATGGCTTTCAATACTTGAAGATTATTTTTTATTGTCAATTGAACAATGAACATTGAGTCTTTCAAAACAAGAAATTAAGTTTTGTGATATAAATTCAATCCAAATTTATTTATTTAAGATTCTAGTCAGAAAATTAAAACTTTAACCCCATACTCCAATTATTTTAATAGTTGAACGAACAACCTTTTAAACTTGTTTGTTTGAATTCTTCATTCTTGATCTCGGCGGGTCTATTTATTTTAAGTTAGTATTTATTTGTGTTATTGAGTAATTTTATTTTGTGTTACTGAGTAATTTTATTTTTCATAAACAATGGCGTGCTACAAAAATATTTTAACACAATTTAAAATCACAGTACATACTACATTTTTTACATAATATATTTAAAATACGCATTTCTATGTTTCGAAAGACTTTGAGTCTTTTGAAACAATAAATGAGGTTTTTTGATAAAAATTATATTCAAATGAATTACTTTAAGATGTCAGTTATCCAATTAAAACATAATATATATACTTAAGTTATTTTAGTAATGTGATTTTTAGAAAGCCGATTGAAGAATCCTTAAACTAATTACATTGTGATTTTTATTAAACTAATTTCATTGTAATTTATATTAAAATCTTCTCATTATACTTAAAACTAACAAAACAGATATACAGTGCAAATGCAAAGGAAAGGTGCTGTAAAAAAAGACCAGAGAACTTATGATTGGATCAAGTGGATGATATTTTGAAAGAAGAAAATGAAAAAGTCGTAAGTAGGAGCTGTAAAGAAAGGATATGAATGTCGAGGAAGCGAAAGATATATGAAAAGTCTGGCTCTCTTTTTCGATCTAGCCCGACAGGGAAACGCCATGAAGGTATTTATGTACAATATGTACTTTACAAAATTATTTTTATTTCTCGGTTATTTCGTGATTATTTTATTTATACTTGACTCGTAAGCAAAATATCACTTTCGGCTACAAAATTCTAAAAATAAGCATTTCAAATGTACTTCTTTATGCATTGACCTGATTCGGTGTTCTGGACAGTCACATCGACAGGGGTGGGATATGTAGCTGTAGCTGCCTACAGGCTCTAAATTTATTACCCAAGCCAGATAAGGCTTGGCATTCAGAGAAATCCCTCCTGCCTTCCACTAGGTACAATGAAGAGGCCATCTTTTCCACTTCTATAGAAAAGGATAATCAGGTGATGTCGCATTGATCGGAATAAAGATTTACCTTTTTGTGGCACTGTGACTTATATCTTTTTTTCTTTCGAATATATTAATATCGATTTTATAAAAACTTACCAAAAATGGCATGAAAACTATAATTTTCATACATACATATTAAGGTGTACCTTATTTTCCAACTTCAAAATTTTTAAACGCTCACCCTTCAGTTTTGTTTGAATGACTCTAAAACATGTCTACAATTTTTTTTTGTTGTGATCGAAGAATTATAAACCGTGCCTACTTAAGCGCGAACTCGCACGAAGAACATGGCCGAACTTGTCACGCTAAGTCAGGCCTCTAGTACGTGGCACATGCAGTGCATTCAGTTCATTATCTGTTATCAAGCGTGTAGCATGTGTTTTTGGCTTGCTACCATAACATAATGTCACATCAATTACTCAGTGCCAGGGAACGTGTGTTTTTAATAGGATATATAAAACACCAAATAACAGGGCACAAGTTACCAACAAATAGACAAGTGCTGGAAGTTTTATTTTATAACATACGGGAGGTAAAATTAAGTTTCAGTGGAAGTGCTAATCTTGTAGTACGTGAGTGCGTGATATTTTGGGAGAAAGCGAGAATTCCGACAAGATCTATTCACCATTGTTCATAAAAACTTATTAACTTGCATTCGGAGTCGAGAAAATTGCAAAAAAATTCTGAAGATTTTTTTAAGCGCCGTGAAGGGGAGTTTAGAAATAGTTTGGACAATTTATTTGATATTGCACATGCCAATGCTCTACAAACATTAAAGTTGGAAGAAGAAAGGAAGTTTTTACTTCAACAGAGAGAGCCAGGACGTAAAGGCTACCTATCAGAAGTAGACCGAAAACTCGCGGATAAAGAAAAAAGGGCGAGGCAAAAAAATTAGAAGAAGAGAAAAGGCAAGAGAAACAACGGTGTGCAGCATCTACATCTTCTAGTATACCTCCTTTTCCATTATCTGAAGATTCAGATAAGGCATTTTCAAGTTCAGATGAAATCGACGTTGGTGAGTTTTTAGAAGTCTTTTGAGAGTACATCAAAGCAGAATGCAACAAGGGGAAGTACCACTGATTTTATTACTACAAAATTGGTCGCTATTTTGGATAGATGTCAGCTGATTCTGTATACATCCTTCAGGCGACAGCAGAGGCACTTGGCCACAATACCGAAGAGTTCTCTATTAATAAATCTTCTCTTCATCGAATCAGCCAGAAGAAGAGAAGAGAACGTTCTGAAATAATTAAATCCGCTTTCAAGAATAATATTCCTGCAATTCTTACTTTTCATTGGGATGGTAAATTGTTGCCCGCATTAAATTTCAGGGACCCAAAAGAAGAAAGACTTCCAATCGTTGATACATTTGGGGACAGTGAGCAGCTAACGCTGTAAAGAGCAAGCGAACGCTGTTTGGGATGCATTAACGTATTAGGGTAGAGAAGACAATGTACAAATTCTCTGCAGCGACACAACTGTTCCAAACACTGGCCGTTTTAACGGGGTATGTGTCTTACTTGAACAAATATTGGACAGAGTTGTTGTTTTCTCCATACCGTCATTATATACGAGTATATATAACATAATAGAACTTATTTTACGATGTGTATTTGAATGCAAAGTACATGATGTAACAAGCAGTCCTGACATATCACTTTTTAAACATTTGAGGGAGAGCTGGAAAAGCGCAATGCAAATCATTTTCAAAGCGGCATAAATAATGTGGAAGTATTTTTCAATGAGTCGGAAATTAAGGAAATGTTAGATTTCTATGAAAGTAAATAAAATAAACCAATACTGAGAGGTGATTGCCACAAACTCATAGAGCTCTTTGTAATTTTTTTGGGAGGAGAACCAAAAAAACTAAAAATACGCTCTCCTGGGGTGATGCATCAAACTCGATGGATGGCAAGATAATCTACACATGAAAATGAGATATATTCCTCGTTATGGAGAAATTGATGGGCAATCATATGATTAGTTTAATTTTCTTCTGATTGGCATTCTTTATTTTTTTAATTGGTTCATTTACATCTTCTAATTCGATCTTATCTTCATTTCCGAGAAAACAATAGATGACTTCGTGTCAACTAAGAGCAGAGATCTGTTCTCTCGCCTGAAGGTGGATACTAGTGTTATTCAAGAAAATCCTTCAACATGGATGAGCAAAACTTCATATTTAGAAGCTAAAAGGATAGTTAAGGAGTGAATGACTGCTGAAAGACTTGTTAAATTAATGCAAGAATTTCATGGACTATTGACAGTCGATGAGGAGCAAAAGACATTTGTGTTGCGTTGTGTTCAAGAGCATCGTAGACTATACCCAGATTGCAAGAAAGAAACACTGAAAAGAAAGTATCCACAAGAATACTTAAAACCATAGTGCACTCTAAAGAGCAAAAATGTATTGAATTAAAAATAAGTTATATATTATACATTCATCAATAGTTTTTACGCTGACTTAGAACTAGTAAACCTATAATTCCTAACACTTAAATTTGCTGCTCAAGTCGGCACATCTTAACGTCATCCTATTGAAATAAAATTTTGTTTTTGAGTAAATTAAACCAAATGTAAAATATTTAGGGGGTGAGAGCAAAAATATTCGCAAATTTTTTTTTGACCAAATAAGGGACACCCTAAAACATATGCACAAATATCTCTAAGTGCCTTGAAAAAACAGCGTTTTTTTTATTAGGCATTATGTACAACGTTTTCTCTATTATTAAAAATGTTTTCTTCGCGATAGTTTAAAAAAATGGGATCGTACCCACCTCGAGGTAAGGAAAGTTGGATCTGGCAAAATAAGAATAAGTCAGATAAATATTATGGATATGCTTGCATCAATAAAAAAATGTGGAGGATAATGTATGAAAGAAGACGGAACGAAGGCACTAGAAATTAACGTATGGTTGTTTTAAGTAAGTTGAAGAAAAAAGCGTTACGATGGTTTGTGCATGTGGAGAGAAAAAACGACAAAAGAATTACTGACAGTACTCGTTACTTTTGCACTTACAACATTGCCATGTTGACAATTAGGTTTTGATAAGTCTTTTGAATATTGTTATCGTATAGTTCTGACATGAATAATGATAAATATTGTCGCAAGTAGTACATCTAAGCACCATATCTTGCTTAATGTTCTCTTCGCACTTAAAACAAGTTAATTGGGGCATTATGCAGCGATATCTTGCTTCACAAAATCTATCTCTTATGGATATACAAACAAGTAGTACGAGACCTGTCAAAATTTACAGCGGGAACAAATCAGCCGATTTGATACACAACTTTTGTAACTTGAGAATAAATATTTCACGTGCTTCACCTGTTTTACTATTAATGTTTATTTTATTTTTGGCAAGAAAAGCGATTAAAACTGTTGCTTTTTTGTAACTTTTAACAAGGTTGCTATAGTTTTAGTGTTAACGATTTGACAACCGGAAACGATTTAGGAAAGTAATGACGGGCAAAAGAACGGATTTCTAAAAAAAAGCAAACACATTTGTCCTTAGTTTAGATAAAACAGTAGTATTCTTCTCAATCATTTTTTAATTGATAGGTTCATTTTTTTTACAGGGATTACTCATTTTAGGATAAAATGTTTATGAGAAAAATCAAACGCGGTGACAGCACGTGATGTGGCGCAACACTGCATTTAGACTGAACCGGTTACTAACAGATAAAATGCATACCTAAACAAATGCAGAAATTTGGCACTGGTAACCCTTGAACTCACAGACAGTGGAATTAAAACATTTTCTTTAAATAACCATCCATCCATCCATGGCTTTACAACCCAGGTCGGGTCATGGCCTCCCGCAGAGCCTGCCCCCATGACTGACGGTCCTGTGCAGCGTTACGCCAGTTCCGGATACCGATGTTGTTTGCATCCCTCACCACTCCATCCAGCCATCGGAGTTTCGGCCTTCCCACTGCTCTCCGCCCCCCGGGCGCACCATCCATGATTCGCCTTGGGATCTCGCCCATCCTCTGAAGATGTCCGGCCCACCTCAGTCTTCGTTAAATAACATAAATGTTTATATATTTACGATTTCAATAAACAATATTATTAAATAAAATACTTTTTAGATTAAATTGTGTTTTTTCGTTATTAAATAAATTTTGGGATAACCTATACTTTGAACTTGTTAATTGTTGGTTGTTGTTGATTGGAATATATTGATACGAACAGTAATACAATAATGAAAAAGTTCTTTCTGAGTTAAGAAGTGTATTGTCCTATTGTACTTTCGTTATCTGCAGTACAGTCTGGTGAACTTAATGGCATAGCAATTTCTTTCGACTGTAAAGATGTCAAAGTCCAAAAAGGAAAAAATGACGGGGACCTTTTTTTTGGGTGACATCAAGAATTGAAATCAGAGTCATTGAGTGGAAGTCTTACCGTCTTAATCTCTGAAGTCGTCTGAATAAAATTTATTTACTAAAGATAACGTCTGTGGCCTAGTTCGATTCCCATTGATACGCATTATTTTCAAAAAGGGTAGAGTCTAGTTTTCCCTTCAGGTTTCTTAAACGTCTTGCTAGTTGCTTGTAAGAGATTACCACATGGCAATTCATTCGCTAAATTATAATGTATACAACGAAAGCGTAATACAATACAATAATAACAGTTTTGATTAAAATTTCAATCAATTTACAATTTTTAAGAAACGGACTTATTTTACCATTATTTCACTTGAACCGTCTGAATATTTACAAAGTCATCTTAATCAACCTAAGAATTTATAGATCTAGAGTATACAAGAAATACATTAAATACTGCTATGCTAATGAAAGGATCAATGCTCCATTGCACGTGGCAACCCACATATAATCTTATCCAAATACTAACAGTTATAGCAAACTAAAGCAACATTTAGCATTATTAACTAAAGCCGGCGTGTACTTTGTTAAATATCTAGAAATCACAAAATAAAGGTCTTAAGATACTATATAATTTTGCTTAATATGTGGTGAATTCTACACTTTAACATTGGATACCAAAAATAGAGTTCATTAACATTTGTACAGGTCAAACCGTAACTTATGGTTGTGAGTGAGCTTAATATGTTTGCTCTCTATTTCACTCGGTTATTTTTCAAAGGAGAAAGAGAGAAAACTTTGTGAACACACTACTAGCCCACCCGTGGGGTCACGGTTTGTTTATGACGCAAATATTCACTAGCCATAAAAAAATGAGAAAAAATAAAGAAAATTCAGAAAAAATATTGGTCTATGGTCAAAACATTTTTTTTTCTTTTATTGTCATTTTGAGTGGTTAATTATATCATCAATTAATCAAAATCCACACGAGATTATTCTAAAGTGTTTTAATATAGGGAATCCGGAAAGCGTATGATACATGCATAAGGTCAATCAATAAATTGATGTCATAAGTATGATTCATGATGACGCATTGTGTAGAATAATACACTTCCAAACAATTCGTGTCCTATTTTGAAATACACACTCGAGTGGTCAGTTTATCGTCAATATTTGTAAACATCGGATGTACTCGTAAATAAGAGCCCTAATAAATAGAAAATACTATCGAAAATCAGTACAAACGACACGTTCTATATTTTTTATTGTTTTATTATGAAAGTGTAAGTTATACAATAGAAAAAATTAACAGTGTTCATAGCAAGAATGATATCAGTTTAAGGACTATCTAGAAACGGTTCGAAAGATTTGAAGATGTACAAAGCACTGTTAATGATGAGCCCCGGTTAGGTCTTGTTAATTTTGACGACGCTCTAAAAAGTCTTGTGGATTCAGAGCTAGAACCAACGATGGACAGAACGCAAAAAGGCTCAATTCATCTCATGGAACAGTATTTCGTCACTTTAAGGGGATAGGAAAGGTATCCAAATTTGGAAAGTGGATACCGCACAAGCTGTCGGAAGCCTATTACCCGCAACAAATAAACATCTGTACTTCTCTCAAAACCCGCTTTGAACACGAGCCACTTGGAACTATCAGAGCATAATCAAACGATTAATGCAGATGTATGTTGTCAAAAGCTTTGGTGTTTAAACTCAGCATAGATTTAAAAATGCCCAATTTTAGTGAATATCAAAAAGATATTGCTCCCCCATGATAATTGCAACACCACACACGTAACGGACAACATTACATAAAAAATAAAGACTTGAATTGGGAGCTCCTGCCTCATCCCGCTTACTCTCCAGATATTGCCCTAAATGACTATAAATTATTTCTATTTAGGTTTTTTATCTGGAAAAAAATTAAACAATAAAGATGAAAATGGGAATAGAAGTTTCCAAATTGTTTTTATCAAAACCAGGCTTTTTCCAAAAATGGAACTAAAAAATTACCTGTGAGATGGCAACAAGTTGTTTGTAACGAAAAAAAATATATCCTTGATTAAAATAATAAAATATATTTAATTTGAATCTATAGTAAATAGGCTCATTATTATTAACTTAACTATTATTAATTAACTTTCTTGGCATTCATTGTGAAACAATATAAATTTTGATTGATTAAACTAATAAGATTAGAACCAATCAAGTGCCGATGGTGAATATGGTCAATCGATTAATTTCGTATCCCTTTTTTTGATCGTGTCGTAACTGCTTTAGAGTAATAAAAGACACATTTTGCCTTGTTTTCAGTAAATTATGCTTACAAAACATCTAAATATTTGTCTTGGTTTGATAATCGATGTTTTTGAACTGTCAGAATCCTTGAAAAGGTTATTTAACTCGGATTTGTGTTGACGATAATAAATATTTTTTTAAATTAGAAATATGAGAAAATCCTAGAATATTTTTTGTAACTTCTACACAAGCGGCCCTCAACTTTCGCACATTCTACTTTCGGACAATTCGCTATTTCGCACATTTTTTTAAATTCAATTTTTTAAATATTTTGTCGATAATGCAATAATTGTTCGCTCCCACTTTTTTGGAAGAACTATATAATATATGGAACGCAATAAAAAATATTGGAGACTCGTGGGCTGAAATAAAAGAGTCAACAATGAAAGGTTCCTGGAAACAATTATGGCCACAAATGATAAGTAATTTTATAAATTCTGAAGAAACTCCGGAAACTATCACCGATGAAATAGTTAGCCTAATGAATGCACTAAACTTGGATGTCAACAACGAAGATGTTAATGAGTTGATTGAATCTCACTCAGTACCTTTGTCAATTTAATACTTAATTGAGCAACAAGAGTTAAATGAAATACACAATGAAAGTGAGGAAGAAGAATCTGATAAAATCGTCAAGACTTTGACAATCAAAAATATGAATGAAGCCTTCATGCATCTTGACAATTTTTTGACTATCATGGAAGAATGTGATCTCAATAGAGAACATGTATCTCAAGTACGTAGGGCGATTGAGAAATACACATCATGTTATAGAACTCTTTATCAAGAAAATAGAAAAAAGGGTGGTATTCAACTAACTCTTGACCATTTTATAAAGAAAACACCTAAAAGAACTTAAACGTGCTTTGTTAACTTAATTATGTATATTAATAAGTATATTTAATATATTATTGATAAATAAATATTTTAAAATACAAGTTTTGATGTTGTTTTACATCCCTCCAATTTCGAACATTCAACATTCGCACACATTTTCAGGAACCAACTATGTGCGAAAGTCGAGGGCTGCCTGTATATAATTTCATACTGATTTCAGGAAAAGTTCATATCAATATTTTTACTATTTTATGTAATTCATATTTTATACATTAAAAAAAACTTTGAGTCGATCAATCAACACATTGTGAAAATGAAACAAACGGTTTATTTTTCATACATTAAGTGGGTCGATTATAACATAAAGGGCCTCCATGGTACGCGTACCGAATCATGTTTGTTGACTCGCGCTACTATAGCGCATCTACCATGTTCGCATAAGGCAGAATGCTTGGGTTCATGGCCCTGACGAGGCATCAAACGACGAATATGGGAGAGAAAATAACATGTGCCAACAACGAGGTGATCCAAGGAACTCTCCTCCATCAAAGTTGAGTGAAAGAAGGTAAATTATCCAGACTCCTTCTCCAGCTAGACAATAATGTGTAGTGACTGTCTTGTTTTATTCTAAATTTGTTTATTTTCTTTTACTTGTTTCCAATTTCATTTTATTAGATTTTACATACGGCAATAACTTTGTTTAAGTGTTTTAAGTACGAGTATGTACGAGTATATGGATTTTCAGATTTTATGGTAAATATATTTCAATTATAAAACAACTTCATATTTTATTACCAAATATCGACAAGTGGAGGTAAAATGTATGATATTTTATACATAAGTAACGTTTAACTCACATTTTTTTAAATTTCGCAAAAATTAACTACTCGTGAAACGAGTTAGTTATAAATATATTAAGATTAGTTTTTCTCCTAAATAGATATCCAAAAAATTAAAGCTCAAAAATAAATCAACAAAACCAAAGTGTAACAGATAGAATGTGATCAAAATATTAAAGTTAGAAATTACAAAGAATCAATGAATGACAAATAAAACGTTAACAACATACATAGTTACAGTCAAAACATCTTCAAGAACTCTGATATGATTCTCGACCTAATTAGATTTATTCTGCGTAGAAACCACCTACCCTCACCCCTTTCTCTGGTCATTGTTTATCATGTATTGACTTGGAGAGTTTACTCTTGACTGACGACTTAAGATGAATTGATGTTTACGTTAGCTCCACTTCTACGGTACACAAACTTCTATTTTTAGAATAACTGGTGTGTAATTACTTATATTCTCATGAACAAAAAAAGTACTATTTATAAAAAAAAATTGAATTTTGTAAAATATCTTTCATAATCTAATAAAAACAACAAAAAATCTGCTTTATTTCATTTTCCTTTTATATTGAACCTTGTATGCCCAGAACTCTATTTAGAGGCTCGTATGCCTAGAACCACGAGCCTTATAAAAGTTGCTATGAAAGGTTTAAGCTACATCGATGTTTTGACATAAATTTCAGAATATTCAAGTAATTGCTTTTGAACATAGAAGACATTAAGTTTGAAAAACAACCTTTCATATTCCAATAAGAAAAAGGTGACAATCAGCTTTATTTAATTTCCCTAAATATAGAACCTCGTTAATTTCTAGTCAGTAAAATAACGTATTTCATTCCTGATTTTTCTTTTAATTGATGATATCTCATTTTATATGAAAAATAATGTTCGGGTGATTGTCCGTCTTTGTGGGGCTCGTGGGCATATGCACACGTACGTGTTTATGGATTTCGGGAGGATGGATAGTCATTCCAATGATTTATACGACCATGTAACTTGCTTCATTTACTTTTGTCTGGTTGATTGGAAGAGATTGCCGCCTGACAATAAGTCCGCCAGATTGTATTTGCAATAAAAGTGTTAAATAAATAAATAAACCTCGGATGCTTTGAACGGTTGAGCTACGTTTACCAATAATCGTACTCGCTAAACGTTAGTACACAAATTTGAACATATTCTATTAATTCATTTTAATGCATTCAATTTTGAAAAAATAATCTTTCATATTCTTATAAGAACGAGACATTTAGCTTTATTTCATTTTTATAGAACCTCATATGCTCAAAATTCTCGTTAAATATTCAATTATGATACAATTGTACTGATTTATTTTTGTGCTCACTTTTATTTTATTTTCATGTTTCATCATTATATTTTATCATCTTCTCAATTTTTCTTCATCAACTTCCCCACCCAATTTCAACACACACTGTGCTTTGTGGCTTTAGTTTATTTTATTTATATTGTTTTTTTTATTATATATCAATATTGCTGTTTAATTTTAAATTACCCTGCGAAACATATTACTTGCCAATAGAAATAAAAACACTCGTGTCTGCAATTTCCTTAAATGTTTAGAGTGACCATAAAACAAAATTAAGACCGATAAAATATTATTATTTTATTTATACATAAAAAATATACTCAAAAATTACATTTTCCAGCTGTTGAAGATCGTTCATGACCAATGTGTCATCGAAGTAACCACTAGATGAGTCGCTGATGAAGTGATAATTATGCTTTACAAATACACTCTAAGGAACCGTGTTCCAGGCGAAGATATTGATATATTTTTCACTTATAAGCTCAATTCGCGATGTAGAACCAAAAGTCGCCTAAACCACGCGCTTGAAGAGCAAAAGTCTCAAACAATCAACATTATAGACACTCAGACATCAAAGCAGGATCGACTAAACACCTTTGGTTAGTCGATCCTGCTTCGGTTTGACTTCTTGACTTCTACTAGGAGAATTCGGTTTGACATCTTGACTTCTACTAGGAGAATTCGGGTTAAAAAATAAAAAGGAAAGATTTCAGTCAATAAAAGAGTGTGTCAAATATCAATAATCGTACTCGCTAAACGTGTGCGAGTGTTGTTATATCTTCTCGTGCGAGATTGTATTGCAAGCACGTGGGAAGACGAAGAACAGTTTTCATTCATTCTCCAGTGATTCAAAATTCAGAATTAATGGAACTGCAACAGTGTTGTCTTCTTGCCATCCTCTTCAACATTAAAAAGCTCGTCAGTCACCCAAGAGATTCACCCTCAGTAGCTTTTAAGTGTTGCAGATGTGAAATTCAGTTGAGTACGATACGATACAAGGGCTATCCAGCATGATTGAGTGTATTGCCAACCATATTGTGGGCGAAAGACACTTGTATATGTATTGGTGTATTGTGTGAAAGCTGTTACTCTTCAGCTAGCACACAATGTTAACAAATCATACCCAAAATTTCGATGACAAACAAATCAAAGTTCCACGACAATCGGCAAATATATATAATCTGTGGCAGTCTTTCTTTTATACAGCGCTTATTTTTTTTAATAGCGCTATAAAAATTATAATAAGCATGTATGTAACATTAATAAATTCAGATGTTAAATGGCTTAAGAGTGAAAGTAGAAAGTTAATCCGCTAGTAATTAAACCTTGGGCCCAGGCTTGCTTAGGGTGAATTCTTACCTTTAGACCACGACCGCCGACATTCAGACTAGTATCAATTATTTTTTACTAATTTATTGTTTAGTCCGAGTAATATACTTAACTTTTATACTCATAAATGAAATTTAAAAAAATCATAGGTTATTCTAATCCGAAAGGTAAAGGAGAATTAAAATTCTGCATGAAATAACCAGCCCCAAAAATAAAGTCTGACTCGCATTTCCGCCCAATCTACAAAACAAGCAAAACAACAGAAACATAAATAAATATTGAACTACGAGTACTTGTCAACACAGGCATTAAGTAAGAGTATTTGATATATTATTATTGAACATTCCAGATTCCAGCCCTTTGTGTGTTTTATAAAACACATATTTACTAACCGGATACATTGTAGATGTGATTTCATAAATAAACTGTAATGCTCGTTTTTGGAAAACAAACCTTAATTCATTAACCTCATGCTTGAAAAATAAATCAATGGCACTAGATATGTATTTCACTGTAACTCTAAATATTTGCTAAAAGTTTAATATTTTTTTTATAAAATTTTAACATGAACTAATTATACTTGTAAATATAATTCCTATTATTTTAATGTATTACATTTTTAAGTTTTGCCCTTACTTTTTTTTATTCGTATGATATCCCTTCAATAAATCTGACCTGATGAACCGGATATACGAGTATTTAAGAACGTGACCGGGAGATACTCGTAGAATGGTATTGTACTATATGGGCCAAGCTCAGCAACTTACTCGCATAATATGGTAGAACACCGGACTTCCAACCCAAGTGTCGAATTCAATTTCCGGTGGAGTTCTAAAGTAAGAGTCTATGATAAGCAGAAAAGACATACCATTTGGCAATGCCAACCATATATATATACGAGTATATATACAACAAAAGTATAAAAATATACAGTAGGATGCCTTCGGATTCCACAGGAATTAGGAGCACACAATAAATCAAAAACGTATACGATAACTTCCTTCTTTATTCATTATACACTGTTACGGTTATAATTTATAAACATGCTTCTTTAAATTTCTGCAAATTTCTTCAAGCTGAACATAATCTATAGCATTAAGAAATAAAAAGAAATAGTAAAAAAACTTTACATTTATTTACCGAATCAATGAACGACTTAAAATACTTGAGGAATCAGCAAACCAGTGAATTATATAGAGTTCCATAATAGTACGTGAATTATGATATATAGAGATCTAATCATAGTGCCACCACCAAATGCTCTTAAGACCTTCATTACAAATCTAAGAACTTGATTGGATTTGTAATAAGAGTCTTTAGAGCATTTGCACTTAAGAAATATACGTTTTTTTAACAACGTAGAAAGAACTTCAGTTATTTTCTTTTCCTTAATTCTCACTTCGATGCGGTGTCAGCAGAGAAGGAACAAAAAATTATATAAAAAAATGTTACCCAATAGTAAGGTAATTGGATGAGATGGTTCTCATTATTATTTCATAACCAGTTAATCTTGCCGGCGCGGCCGAGGCGCTCGGTGGTGCATAATATGCAGGTACCCTTAACCGACGTAACCCTGCACAGCCACCCTCGTTCGCTCGAGTGCGCTGTATATCTGCCTACCCGCCTGGCGCTTCATCTCGACGTGATAAGCATTCGTTATGCTTCAACTGTACTTTTTTTAGAAATACGGAAGCTTATCCGATAACAAGCTTCGTTCTTGGAGATATTTCCTAAAAATAAATAGATAATTTTAGTAAGCATATATTTTAATTGCTGACTGGATGAAACATTATTACGATGTATGAGGGAATAATAAATGTAAACATTGAGGATAAATACTAGTATGAGCTATAAACTGATATGTTACGTGAACGTGGAAAATGAACAAGAAGAGGCAAGTAAATGTAGTGGAAATGCGTCCACTGTAAAGAATATGTGATATAACAGAATAAGAAATGTAATTATTAATTATGAATATGAGCTTGAAACTGATGTGTTAATTAAGGTGAAAAACAGCACATTCAGATAATTTGAAGATGTTGAACGAAAGACTGATTCAACAGATTTATAATGCAGTTTAAATAAAGTTTAAATAAATATAAGTAGGAGGTGTGGTACTCGTAGACGATGACCGAGTAAAGTATTGCTGGGTCAAGCGAATGATATTTTGAAAGAAGGAATAGTAAGGAGTTAAAGAAACAGGAGCTGTCCTCTCTTTCTACCCAAACAGGCGTGGTGCTATATTTGTAAAATATCAAAATATTTTAGTTTGCTTTATCATATATTCATTATAAAGTTTTAAAAATTCTATATTTTTATTATACCATTGAGATGTAGTCAACACAATTAATTACCTTCACTCAAAGTCGGTATAATTTTCAAGCAGAAAATTAAACCCTGAAAACATTTGATACCTTTGTTTTTTTTTTTTGTAAAATGTTAGGTTTTTTATTTTTTTTTAATTTTACACCTAAATTACAAATATTTATATCTTCATATTGAAGGGAGTTGATCAAAATAAAACTCATGAAGTAAATTAGAATTATATAAATTTTATATGTGTGCATTTTTACTCTACGTTTATAACAAGATGAGTTTTAATATATAACAAGATATTATGTTCATATTAAAAGCGAACACTGTAAGCATTGAATCTAAACATTTTGAAAATTACAAAAAGTATTACATAAGTTTTGAAACTATTATACTTTGACACTTCTGAGATCAAGACTGTAAAGTGAAAATTGATGATAAAGTATTTTCTATCTGTAATAAAATCCTTGAGATAATCTAATTACTTTAACAACTGTGCCAAAAGGTGACTTCAAAAACAATGTTAATTAATTAAAATAGTGTTGAAATAATTAATTATACGAGTATATTGTTTATAAAATATTATGATTTATTCCGTATATGTTGATTAAAATATTATCATATATTCCATATATGTTTATTAAAATATAATCATATATTCCATATATGTTTATTAAAATATTATCATATATTCCATATATGTTTATTAAAATATAATCATATATTCCATATATGTTTATTAAAATATTATCATATATTCCATATATGTTTATTAAAATATTATCATATATTCCCCATATATGTTTATTAAAATATTATCATATATTCCATATATGTTTATTAAAATATTATCATATATTCCATATATGTTTATTAAAATATTATCTTATATTACATATATGTTTATTAAAATATAATAATATATTACATATATGATTATTAAAATATTATCATACATTCCATATATGTTAATTAAAATATTATCATTTATTCCATATATGTTTATTAAAATATTATCATATATTCCATATACCATCCAGAAAGGTATCCAGAAAGTAAGTGTACTGAGGCTCTCACGACCGGATGGATTTTATTTTCGACATGTTGGCTACACTTCCGTGTAGCCAGACCCTTCCCCTCCGCAACGAGACCGGTTTGAGGTCAGTATGTTGAGAAGTGTCGCCGCGACAACACGTTTCGTGAAAAATGTCAATCCAATCTCCCGCCAAGTGCGAAATAAATAATGCCGGGCAAGAGTTTTTGAGGCGCTGCAAACTCCATGGAGATGAATTTCTCCGCTCCATCGTTACTGGAGATGAAACTTGGGTTGCACACTACACGCCTGAAACCAAAAGGCAGTCTCAACAGTGGCGTCACACCTCTTCACCCTCCGCCAAAAAGTTCAAAACCACAATTTCAGCCAAGAAAATCATGGCATCCGTGTTTTGGGACTGTCAAGGCATAATTTTAATTGAATATGTGCCTCAAGGGGAGATCATCAACTCTGCAAGATACTGTGAGACCCTAAAAAAATAGCGGAGGGCGAAACTCATAACAAGAGGAGAGGCATGATGACAAAGGGAGTCTGCCTACTGCACGACAATGCCAGACCACACACGGCCACCGCCACAAAGGAACTGCTCGCCTCGTTTAAATGGGATGTCCTGAACCATCCCGCGCATTCCCCTGACCTGGCACCTTAAGATAACTATCTCTTTACCTCCCTGAAGCTACACATGGGTGGAAAAAGGTTTTCAACCGACGAGGAGGTAAAAAGGAGGAGGTGGAGAAGTGGACGGAGGGGTTGGCGAGAAACTACTTCGAGGAAGGCATCAAAAAGTTGATACCCCGCTTCACCACCTCCATTGAGAGGAATGGCGACTATGTCGAAAAATAGCTTACATATGTACTACGGTAACCACGTAATTTTTTTGTTTAAATAAAAAAAATTGTAACCTTGGAGGTTACAAACTTCTTTGGACTATTTGATAGAAAATGGACATAATTTCACACTTTTCACTCGAAAAACTGTCATTGACGACCAAGTTTACAAATATATCTACAAAATCACGCCACAATCATTGTTTGTTCTTCATGTTTTTTTGTATTTTTCGTTCCAAACCTCCATTTTATACATATTTTTCGTTCCAAACTTTGAGATTTTTAGTCTTTAACCTCAATATTTTTCAGTTTGAATGAAGTTTTTTACTCTTTAACCAACAAATTTGCCTCTTTCGTACAAAAATGTAAGGGCTGTTAATAAATCACGGCGAATGTGTGATACAAACGCATTTTCGTCACTTATTATATGAAACATCAAAACCTTCTTTGTACCATATAAGTAGGGCTATTTGTTAGAAATGGACATAATTTCACACTTTTCACCCGAAAAACTGTCATTGACAACCAAGTTTACGAATATATGTACAAAATCACGACACAATCATTGTTTGTTCTACATGTTTTGGTATTTTTCGTCAAAAAACCTCTAATTTTGAGATTTTCAGTTTTTAACCTCAATATTTTTCAGTTTGAATGAAGTTTATTACATTAACCAATAAATTGGCCTCTTTCGTACAAAAAAGTAAGTGTTGTCAATAAATCACGGCGAAGGAGTAATAGAAACGCATTTGCGTCAGTTATTATATGAAACATCAAACCTTCTTTTGACTATTTGATAGAAAATGGATATAATTTCACACTTTTCACTCGAAAAACTGTCATTGACGACCAAGTTTACAAATATATATACAAAATCACGACACAATCATTGTTTGTTCTACATCATTTTTTGTATTTTTCGTTCCAAACCTCTAATTTTAAGATATTCAGTCTTTAACCTCAATGTTTTTCAGTTTGAATGAAGTTTATTACTTAAACCAAGAAATTTGCCTCTTTCGTACAAAAATGTAAGTATTGTCAATAAATCACGGCGAAGGAGTGATAGAAACGCATTTGCGTCAGTTATTATATGAAACATCAGAGCCTTCTTTGTACTATATATGTAGGACTTTTTGCTAGAAATGGACATAATTTCACACTTTTCACCCGAAAAACTGTCATTGACGACCAAGTTTACGAATATATGTACGAAATCACGACAGAATCACTGTTTGTTCTACATGTTTAGGCGTTTTTCGTTCCAAATCTCTAATTTTGAGATATTTCTGTCTTAAAACTCAATATTTTTCAGATTAAATGAAGTTTATTACTTTAACAAACAAATCTGCCTCTTTCGTACCAAAATGTAAAGGTTGTCAATTAATCACGGCGAATGTGTGATAGAAACGCATTTTCGTCACTTATTATATGAAACATCAAAACCTTCTTTGTACCATATATAGTATGTAGGGCTATTTGTTAGAAATGGACATAATTTCACACTTTTCACCTGAAAAACTGTCATTGACGACCAAGTTTACGAATGTATGTGTACTAAATCACGACAGAATCATTGTTGGTTCTACATGTTTTCGTGTTTTTCGTTCCAAACTTCTACTTTTGAGATATTATACAGTGTTTAAACTCAATATTTCACAATTTAAATTACGTTTACTTCATTTTATAAACAAATCGGCCACTTTTCTACAAAAATGTTAAATATATCAATGAATCATGGGAAATGTGGGATAGAAACGCATATGCGTCATTTATTATATGAAACATCAATCTTCTTTGTACCATATATGTAGGACTTTTTGTTAGAAATGGACGAAATTTCACACTTTTCACTCGAAAAACTTTCATAAATGATCAAGTTTACGAATATATGTACAAAATCACGACAGAATCATTGTTTGTTCTACATGTTTTGGTTTTTTTCGTTCCAAACCTCAAATTTTGAGATTTTCAGTCTTTAACCTAAATATTTTTCAGTTTAAATAAAGTTTAAATATTTTTCAGTTTAAATAAAGTTTAATAAACAAATCTGCCGCTTTCCTACAAAAATATATAATATATCAATGAGTCATGGCATATGTATGATAGAAACGCATTTGCGTAAGTTATTATATGAAACGTCAAAACTTTCTTTATATATATGTCGAAACATTTGTTTATTAATAGACGGAAATTTCACACTTTTCACTCGAAAACCTCCCATTGACGACCAAGTTTACGAATATAAGTACAAAATCACGACAGAATCATTGTTTGTTCCACATGTTTTGGTATTTTTCGTTCCAAACCTCAAATTTTGAGATTTTCAGTCTTTAACCTCAATATTTTTCAATTTGAATGAAGTTTTATACTTTAACCAACAAATTTGCCTTTTTCGTACAAAAATGTAAGTGTTGTCAATAAATCACGGCGAAGGAGTGACAGAAACGCGTTTGCTTCAGTTATTATATGAAACATCAGAGCCTTCTTTGTATCATATATGTAGGGCTTTTTGTTAGAAATGGACATAATTTCACACTTTTCACCCGAAAAACTGTCATTGACGACCAAGTTTACGAATATATGTACGAAATCACGACAGAATCACTGTTTGTTCTACATGTTTAGGCGTTTTTCGTTCCAAACCTCTAATTTTGAGATATTTCTGTCTTAAAACTCAATATTTTTCAGATTGAATGAAGTTTATTACTTTAACAAACAAATCTGCCTCTTTCGTACCAAAATGTAAGGGTTGTCAATGAATCACTGCGAATGTGTGTGATAGAAACGCATTTTCATCACTTATTATATGAAACATCAAAACCTTCTTTGTACCATATATGTAGGGCTATTTGTTAGAAATGGACGAAATTTCACACTTTTCACTCGAAAAACTCTCATAGATGATCAAGTTTACGAATATATGTACAAAATTGCGACAGAATCATTGTTTGTTTTACATGTTTCAGTATTTTTCGTTCCAAACCTCAGATTTTGAGATTTTCAGTCTTTAACCACAATATTTTTCGGTTTGAATAAAGATTACAACTTTTAATAAACAAATCTGCCGCCTTTCTACAAAAATATATAATATATCAATGACTCATGGCATATGTATGATAGAAACGCATTTGCGTAAGTTATTATATGAAACGTCAAAACTTTCTATATATATATCCTCTTTTGCCCAAAGACAATATGCTTATTAGGCTCCCATTACATACAATGGCGTGCCGACTTCAATAAAGGTAAAGGTAGGAAAACCATTTAGACAGTCGATCGGAGCGTAGTTGTTATTGCGACAGGATTTTGAGTACTTGGGCTTTCAGGATGAATGACGAGTAGAAGGGATTTGTGTAAGCTCGTGAGTGTGGGTTTCTTCTTGTTGTTTTAATTTTGGTGGTTTTGGTATTTGTGTTTCAGTGTATTTTTTATTTTTTTGTTTTAATTTTGATTTTTATTCTTATGATTGTGTGCGGTATAGTGTGGGATGAATACTTTTGGTATTTCTGGAGTGATGATGTGTGAGCAGTTGAATTTCGCAAGATGTTTCCAGTTGTAGTTGAGTGTCACTGTCAGGTTGATGAGAGCGTGCAACGGGGTTTTGTTTTTGTGTAATCAAAAATCGGAAAGAAGTATCGAATTATTTTTCTCATGCTAAATATCCTCAGTGAGATACAGGCAAAAGCCTAGTTTACTGGGGATATGACAAATGAAAGGCAACAAACCCAGATCCATTAAAATTATATGTCCAAATCAAATTATCTGTTGTTTTTCTCAAATTGTGTATATTTCTTGTCATGTGTAATAATAAATAAATAAATATTAGAAACATTTGTTATTAATAGACGGAAATTTCACACTTATCACTCGAAAAACTCCCATTGACGACAAAGTTTACGATTACTAGTACAAAATCACGACAGAATCGTTTGTTCTACATGTTTTGATAGTTTTCGTTCCAAATTTTGATACTTTCCGTCTTTAAACTCAATATTTTTCACTTTGAATGAAGTTTACTACTTTAACCAACAAATCCGCCTCTTTCGTACAAAAATGTAAGGGTTGTCAATGAATCACGGCGAATGTGTGAAAGAAACGCATTTGCGTCAGTTATTATATGAAACATCAAAACCTTCTTTGGACTATTTGATAGAAAATGGACATCATTTTACACTTTTCACTCGAAAAACTGTCATTGACGACCAAGTTTACAAATATATCTACAAAATCACGACGCAATCATTGTTTGTTCCACATGTTTTGATATTGTTCGTTCCAAACCTCTAATTTTGAGATTTTCAGTCTTTAACCTCAATATTTTTAGTTTTAATGAAGTTTATTACTTTAACCAATAAATTTGCCTCTTTCGTACAAAAATGTAAGTGTTGTCAATAAATCACGGCATTTTTTTTTATATTAGGAAAACATACAGTGTTTATGTCGCTATTATTTCTGATATCTATGGGTTTCGAAACCCCATTTAACAGTTTTTGCATATGGGAGTGATAGAAACGCATTTGAGTGATAGAAACGCATTGGAGTGATAGAAACATGGGAGTGATAGAAAGCATGGGAGTGATAGAAACGCATTTGCGTCAGTTATTATATGAAACATCAGAGCCTTCTTTGTATCATATATATCATATATTATGTAGGACTTTTTGTTAGAAATAGACATAATTTCACACTTTTCCCCCGAAAAACTGTCATTGACGACCAAATTTACGAATATTTGTACGAAATCACGACAGAATCATTGTTTGTTCTGCATGTTTGCGTGTTTTTGGTTCCAAACCCCAAATTTTGAGATATTTCAGTGTTTAACCTCAATATTTATCAGTTTGAATGAAGTTTATTATTTTACTAACAAATTTTCCTTTTTCGTACAAAAATGTAAGTATAACACTTAATCACGACACAATCATTGTTTGTTCTACATAATTTGGTATTTTTCGTTCCAAAGCTCTAATTTTGAGATTTTCAGTCTTTAACCTCAATATTTTTCAGTTTGAATGAAGTTTACTACTTTAACAAACAAGTCTGTCTCTTTCGTACCAAAATGTAAGGGTTGTCAATTAATCACGGTGAATGTGTGATAGAAACGCATTTTCGTCACTTATTATATGAAACATCAAAACCTCCTTTGTACCATATATAGTATGTAGGGCTATTTGTTAGAAATGGACATAATTTCACACATTTCACCCGAAAAACTGTCATTGACGACCAAGTTTACGGATATATGTACGAAATCACGACAGAATCATTGTTTGTTCTGCATGTTTGCGTGTTTTTGGTTCCAACCCCCAAATTTTGAGATATTTCAGTGTTTAACCTCAATATTTATCAGTTTGAATGAAGTTCATTATTTTACTAACAAATTTTCCTTTTTCGTACAAAAATGTAAGTATAACACTTAATCACGACACAATCATTGTTTGCTCTATATAATTTGGTATTTTTCGTTCCAAAGCTCTAATTTTGGGATTTTCAGTCTTTAACCTCAATATTTTTCAGTTTGAATGAAGTTTACTACTTTAACCAACAAATTGGCCTCTTTCGTCCAAAAAAGAAGTGTTGTCAATAAATCACGGCGAAGGAGTGATAGAAACGCATTTGCGTCAGTTATTATATGAAACATCAGAGCCTTCTTTGTATCATATATATAGGACTTTTTGTTAGAAATGGACATAATTTCACACTTTTCACCCGAAAAACTGTCATTGACGACCAAGTTAACGAATATATGTACGAAATCACGACAGAATCATTGTTTGTTCTACATGTTTTGGCGTTTTTCGTTCCAAACCTCTAATTTTGAGATATTTCAGTCTTAAAACTCAATATTTTTCAGATTGAATGAAGTTTACTACTTTAACAAACAAATCTGCCGCTTTCGTACAAAAATGTAAGGGTTGTCAATGAATAACGGCGAATGTGTGAAAGAAACGCATTTTCGTCACTTATTATATGAAACATCAAAACCTTCTTTGTACCATATATAATATAATATGTAGGGCTAATTCTTAGAAATGGATATAATTTCACACTTTTCACCCGAAAAACTGTCATTGACCACCAAGTTTACGAATATATGTACGAAATCACAACAGAATCATTGTTGGTTCTACATGTTTTCGTGTTTTTCGTTCCAAACCTCTAATTTTGAGATATTTCAGTGTTTAACCTAAATATTTTACAATTTAAATGAAGTTTACTACATTTAATAAACAAATCGGCCACTTTCCTACAAAAATGTAAAAATATATCAATGAATCATGGGAAATGTGGGATAGAAACGCATATGCGTCATTTATTATATGAAACATCAATCTTCGTTTTACCATATATGCAGGACTTTTTGTTAGAAATGGACGAAATTTCACACTTTTCACTCAAAAAACTTTCATAGATGATCAAGTTTACGAATATATGTACCCAATTACGACAGAATCATTGTTTGTTCTACATGTTTTGGTTTTATCGTTCCAAACCTTAAATTTTGAGATTTTCAGTCTTTTACCTCAATATTTTTCAGATTGAATAAAGTTTACAACTTTTAATAAACAAATCTATCGCTTTCCTTAAAAAATATATCATATATCAATGAATCATGGCATATGTATGATAGAAACGCATTTGCGTAAGGTATTATATGTTTCGTCAAAACTTTCTATATATATGTTGAAACATTTGTTTTTAATAGACGGAAATTTCACACTTTTCACTCGAAAAATTCCCATTGACGACCAAGTTTACGAATATAAGTACAAAATCACGACAGAATCATTGTTAGTTCTACATGTTTTGGAATTTTTCGTTGCGAACCTCTAATTTTGATACATTGTTTCTTTTAACTGAATATTTTTCAGTTTGAATGAAGTTTACTACTGTAACCAACAAATCCGCCACTTTCATACAAAAATGTTAGGGTTGTCAATGAATCACGGCGAATGTGTGATAGAAACGCATTTGCGTCAGTTATTATATGAAACATCAAAACCTTCTTTGGACTATTTGATAGAAAATGGACATCATTTCACACTTTTCACTCGAATAACTGTCGTTGACGACCAAGTTTACTAATATATGTACAAAATCAGGACACAAACATTGTTTGTTCTACATAATTTGGTATTTTTCGTTCCAAACCTCTAATTTTGAGATGTTCAGTCTTTAACCTCAAAAATTTTCAGTTTGAATAAAGTTTACAACTTTTAATAAACAAATCTGCCGCTTTCCTACAAAAATATATAATATATCAATGAATCATGGCATATGTATGATAGAAACGCATTTGCGTAAGTTATTATATGTAACGTCAAAACTTTCTATATATGTATGCAGGAACAATTAATTGTTAGTAAATGACGGAAATTTCACTTTTTCCATTGGAAAAACTCCCATTGACGACCAAGTTTACGAATATAAGTACAAAATCACGACAGAATCATTGTTTGTTCTACATGTTTTGGTGTTTTTCGTTCCAAACCTCTAATTTTGAGATTTTCAATCTTTAACCTCAATATTTTTACGTTTGAATAAAGTTTACTACTTTTAATAATCAAATCTGCCACTTTCCTACAAAAATATATGATATTGAGATGTTCAGTCTTTAACCTAAATATTTTTCAGTTTGAATAAAGTTTACAACTTTTAATAAACAAATCTGCCGCTTTCCTACAAAAATATATAATATATCAATGAATCATGGCATATGTATGATAGAAACGCATTTGCGTAAGTTATTATATGTAACGTCAAAACTTTCTACATATATATGTAGAAACATTTGTTATTAATAGACGGAAATTTCACACTTATCACTCAAAAAACTCACATTGACGACCAAGTTTACGAATATAAGTACAAAATCACGACAGAATCATTGTTAGTTCTACATGTTTTGGAATTTTTCGTTGCGAACCTCTAATTTTGATACATTGTTTCTTTAAACTGAATATTTTTCAGTTTGAATGAAGTTTACTACTGTAACCAACAAATCCGCCACTTTCATACAAAAATGTTAGGGTTGTCAATGAATCACGGCGAATGTGTGATAGAAACGCATTTGCGTCAGTTATTATATGAAACATCAAAACCTTCTTTGGACTATTTGATAGAAAATGGACATCATTTCACACTTTTCACCCGAAAAACTGTCATTGACGACCAAGTTTACGAATATATGTACGAAATCACGACAGAATCATTTTTTGTTTTCGTGTTTTTCGTTCCAAACCTCTAATTTTGATACTTTCTGTCTTTAAACTCAATATTTTTCAGTTTGAATGAAGTTTACTACTTTAACCAACAAATCCGCCTCTTTCGTACAAAAATGTAAGGGTTGTCAATGAATCACGGCGAATGTGTGATAGAAACGCATTTGCGTCAGTTATTATATGAAACATCAAAACGTTCTTTGGACTATTTGATAGAAAATGGACATAATTTCAAGTTTACAAATTACGACAAAATCATTGTTTGTTCTACATGTTTTGGTGTTTTTCGTTCCAAACCTCTAATTTTGAGATTTTCAGTCTTTAATCTCAATATTTTGCAGTTTGAATAAAATTTACTACTTTTAATAATCAAATCTGCCACTTTCCAACTAAAATATTTCATATACCAATAAATCATGGCAAATGTGTGATAGAAACGCATTTGCGTAAGTAATTATAATATATGAAACGTCAAAACTTTCTATATATGTATGCAGGAATAATTGTTAGTAAATGACGGAAATTTCACTTTTTCCATTGGAAAAACTCCCATTGACGACCAAGTTTACGAATATAAGTACAAAATCACGACAGAATCATTGTTTGTTTTACATGTTTTTGTGTTTTTCGTTCCAAACCTCTAATTTTGAGATTTTCAATCTTTAACCTCAATATTTTTACGTTTGAATAAAGTTTACTACTTTTAATAATCAAATCTGCCACTTTCCTACAAAAATATATCATATATCAATGCATCATGGCAAATGTGTGATAAAAACGCATTTGCGTAAGTAATTATATGAAACGTCAAAACTTTCTATATAGGTATGCAGGAACAATTGTTAGTAAATTACGGAAATTTCACACTTTTCACTCGAAAAACTTTCATTGACGACCAAGTTTACGAATATAAGTACAAAATCACGACAGAATCATTGTTTGTTCTACATGTTTTGGTGTTTTTCGTTCCAAACCTCTAATTTTGAGATTTTCAGTCATTAACCTCAATATTTTTCAGTTTGAATGAAGTTTACTACTTTTACCAACAAATCTGCCTCCTTCGTACAAAAATGTAAGAGTTGTCAATGAATCACGGCGAACGTGTGATAGAAACGCATTTTCGTCCATTATTATATGAAACATAAAAACCTTCTTTGTACCATATATGTAGGACTTTTTGTTAGAAATGGACATAATTTCACACTTTTCACTCAAAAAACTGTCATTGACTACCAAATTTACGAATATATTTACAAAATCACGACAGAATCATTGTTTGTTCTCTACATGTTTGGGTGTTTTTGGTTCTAAGCCTCTAATCTCTTATTTTGAGATTTTCAGTCTTTAACCTCAATATTTTTCAGTTTGAATAAAGTTTACTACTTTTAATAAACAAATCTGCCACTTTCCTACAAAAATATATCATATATCAATGAATCATGGCAAATGTGTGATAGAAACGCATTTGCGTAAGTTAAACGTCAAAACTTTCTATATATACTTAGTAATATAAGGAAACATGTGTTAGTATTGTAATATAAGGAAATTTCACACTTTTCCCAAGTTGATGAATATTAGTACAAAATCACGACAGAATCATTGTTTGTTCTTACATGTTTTGGTATTTCTCGTTCCAATCCTCTAATTTTGAGGTTTTTCAGTCTTTAAACTCAATATTTTTCAGTTTGAATAAAGTTTACTACTTTTAATTAACAAATCTGTCACATTCCTTCAAAAATGTAAGGGATATCAATGAATCATGGGAAAAGTGGGATAGAAGTGCATTTGCGTTAGTTATTATATGAAACATCAACCTTCTTTGTACCATATATGTAGGACTATTTGTTAGAAATGGACGGAATTTCACACTGTTCACTCGGAAAACTGTCATTGACGACCAGGTTTACGAATATACGAGGCATATCCAGAAACTAAGTGTACTGAATTTTTGTAGGTTACAATTTTTTTTATTTAAACAAAAAAATTACGTGGTTACCGTAGTACATATGTAAGCTATTTTTCGACATAGTCGCCATTCCTCTCAATGCAGGTGGTGAACATGGGTATCAACTTTTTGATGCCTTCCTCGAAGTAGTTTCCCGCCAACCCCTCCTTCCACTTCTCCACCTCCTTTACCTCCTCGTCGGTCGAAAACCTTTTTTCACACATGTGCAGCTTCAGGGAGGTAAAGAGATGATCTGAAGGTGCTAGGTCAGGGGAAAGCGCGGGATGGTTCAGGACATTTAAACGAGGCGAGCAGTTCCTTCGTGGCGTTGGCCGTGTGTGGTCTGGCATTGTCGTGCAGCAGGCAGACTCCCTTTGTCAGCATGCCTCTTGTTCTGAATCGCCCTCCGCAATTTTTTTAGGGTCTCACAGTATCTTGCAGAGTTGATGATCTCCCCTTGAGGAATATATTCCATTAAAATTATGCCTTGACAGTCCCAAAACACGGATGCCATGATTTTCTTGGCTGAAGTTTTGGTTTCGAACTTTTTGGCGGAGGGTGAAGAGGTGTGATGTGACCGTTTTTAAACTCGCGACACCACTTGTACACACTCGTACGATTCATAGCTTTATCACCATATGCAGTTTTCACCTCATTATAAACTTCAACCGGAGGTTTTCCCTTCCAAACGAGATAACGGATGACGCCGCGTATTTCGCACTTGGCGGGAGATTGGGTTGACATTTTTCACGAAACTTGTTGTCGCGTCGACACTTCTCAACCTACTGACCTCGAACCGTCTCGTTGCGGAGGGGAAGGGTCAGGTCGAAAATAAAATTCATCCGGTCGTGAGAGCCTCAGTACACTTACTTTCTGGATACGCATAGTATGTACAAAATCACGACAGAACTATTGTTTGTTCTCTATGTTTTCGTGTTTTTGGTTCCAACCCTCTAATTTTGAGATATTTCAGTCTTTAACCTCAATATTTTTCAATTTGAATGAAGTTTACTACTTTTACAATAATTTGCCATGATTCATTGAGATTTCTTACATTTTTATGCGAAAGTGACAGATTTGTTTGTTAAAATTAGTAAACTTCATTCGAACTGAAAAGTATTGATACTTCATACTGAAATATCTCAAAATTAGAGGTTTGGAACGAAAAACACGAAAATATGTAGAACAAACAATAATTCTCTCGTGATAATTTACTTATATTCGTAAACTTGGTCGTCAATGACAGTTTTTCGAGTGAAAATTGAGAAATTTCCTTCTTTTACTAACAAATGTTCTTACACATATAGAAAATTTGGACGTTTCATATATAATAACTAACGCAAATACGAGTATGTTTCTATCACACATTTACCATGATTGATTTATAGTTCTTACATTTTGGTACGAAAGTGGCAGATTTGTTGGTAAAAAGTAGTAAAATTCATTCAAACTTTAAAATATTGATGCTAAAAACTTAAATATATCAAAATTAGAAATTTGGAAAGAAAAACACAAAAACATGTAGAATAAACAATAATTCTGTCGTGATTTTGTACATATTTTCGTAAACTTGGTGGTTAATGGCAGTTTTTCGAGTGAAAATTGTGAAATTTCCTTCTATTACTGACGGAAAATGTAAAATCTCGGTGACGCAATAAAATTAACCAACACGGCGGTTGGTTAATTTTATTGTCACCGT
Organism: Odontocerum albicorne; assembly: GCA_949825065.1. NCBI lineage: Eukaryota > Metazoa > Arthropoda > Insecta > Trichoptera > Odontoceridae > Odontocerum > Odontocerum albicorne. The sequence goes on along the minus strand of OX463848.1, from coordinate 28,258,016 downwards.
GATTTTACAAAATGGCGGAAATTTTAATAATAGCTGTGTATAAAAGGGAGCTTTTGTGGAACCCATCGAGCAAATTATAAAAAAATGTACCTGTTACAAAATCATTTGGAATGAAGTTGCGCAGCAAGTAAATAAAGATAAGGTAAGTTGTAATTAAATTGGTTAGTTCTGAGTGTGGCATCGTTTGTTGACTCAACCGCTCCCAAATATCAAATGAATTTGTGCGAAGCACTGGTGTGGGCATGCCTGAAAAATATTAGTCATTAGTCACGTATCACCTAGCGAAGCACTTTGGTGTGGCCACGGCCTTAGGATTCCAGTTCACTGGATACCCCTCGCCTCTCCTGCTGAAAAAAGTTTCGAGATAGAAGGTGCGGCGCAGTGGTAAAATAATTATTGGGCCTTCAAAGTAATTTCTTGTCCAATATTTATGTATTTTATTTTTTTAAATTTGGACAATGCAGCCGTAATTTACAGGCGTAATAAAATTCCAAGCAAACATTGTTTTTTTTTGGTTTTTAAAGGTAATAATACCTCACCTTCTTGCTCATCGTTTTATAAGTTCTTAAGTTTTGTGAAATGTGTAGGTCACCATATCCTACATTTTCTACAATAACTTGCTTTTTTTCTTCCTGCTTCCTGTGGACTTCATAGAAACCGCCTGAGCATGCAGCTCGCTTGTCAAACATTGTCACTCAATTTATTCCTCTCAATGCACGCATTTCTACAGCATTTATTCGGTTCCTCTCTAGTATTTTCCACATTTCACTCGCATATATCAAAGTTGGCACCAAAATACTATTGTGGGCTATCTTAGTAGGATTCGATACTGTCCGGTTTAATACGCCATCAACTTTGTTTCCTTTCGCTACATGATGTTTCAAGTATTAAACTCCGGAAAATTGGTAATAAAATTAATACAATGGCAGTTTGAACAACTACGGCTTCTTGTAAATGTCAACTTTGTAGTGTATAAGTACTAAAAGATAGAAAAAACTAATCCTGGATAAACAATCGTGGCTCATCTACCAATCTTGGTCGATTTACTTCCGAAAAGGAAATAAACTTTAATTCTTGTGGATATATAACGAACCATATGTTTCATTATTGTTTGAAATTACTATTATTATCATTGAAGTATATCATATTTTTCTTCACGCATCCTTAAACTGATATTGAAAAGGAAAATTCAGAACAAAAGTCGGGCAAGGATACATACATCCTAGTTGAAGAGCGTACGGTAGTGATTTCATCATGGTACCATATTACCTTTACTCAGAGCTACGAGTACAACCTCAAACACCAATGCAGCTATGATGATCGTCAAACTTCAAAAAAGAAGAGAAACTTTGAAAAATATGATCATAATAGAACTAGACTTTTATATCATTGTTAAATTCTCAGATTCTTCATGAGTTGACGTATGGTTAACGATGATAATAGAGAGACACATACATCCTTCTCCGATAATAGATATAATACACATACGTTCTTCTCCGAGAATATTCAAATCACAGGGACTGAAGAGAGTCAAAACGTAATGCAATCATCTTCTGAATGAAGTTTGTCCATTTTTGAGGTGAGGTGCACGGCCACGCGGAAATTCATTGGACTTCCGTGCGGAAGGTCACTGGTTTGAACCCCGCGCTGTGCTATTCCCCTCGAATTACACTGGCATTTCTTCTTCCTAGTATTCAGGGTATAAAGATGCCCATAACTTCGATCCTATAACATATATATGGTATTCTTTCAAAAAAAAAAACAAACGTGCCAGTGTCCTCCGATAGTCTCACTGGTGTGCCATCGGATTCAGTACAGTGGTGTGCTCGGTGAGTTTGCTGGTGTACATGGGCTCACTCACTTTAAAAAAAACTCTACGGCACAGATCCTTGACTACGAGGCCCAGCAATGACGACTCCTTCAGTTGAGTTGGTTCTGGGCCCTCTCGGGTACGTTCTCCCAGTTCAACTGTGAAGTCTTCACAGTCCTTTCATCTGCCAATTCCATGCGTTTTGGTGTCTGTTTTCCTCAACTACGAGGCACAGCAACAATGACGACGTCCTTCTTTTTAATTGACCAGAACAGGGTCAGACTAACATAGCGAAAGTTCAAATATTTGACCATAAACTAACATAGTCACCCAACTACTTATCTGTTTATCGTGTAAGAGGTCACTTTCGGTTAGATCTTGATTGTCGAACTGAGTTCACTAATATACTCTGGTGATTTTACTACTTTTATTGTTGGTTTTATTACAACAAGCAATTAGGGTCGAAGGTAATTGGTAATTTGCATATCTGATGGACGTTTAAAAATATTCTTTGATCATTATCTCTTTCTGTTTGTGTAGCAATTAACTTGTATATATATTCCACTTTATAGCCTTTGAGACTGACTAAAATATTTACATTTGTAATATTATTCAAAGTTAATTTGTTGCTTTCTTTTTGTTATTTTTTTAAACAGAAAATTGTCACAACTACGGGCGTTTCTGATATTGTTTTTCTAGCTGTAGAAATGATTACTAACTTTTTAAGATTACTGTTTTCATACATTCATATCATTTGATATTTTTTATTATATTTTCCTCAATTATAAATTTATTCATTTCTCTGCCAATGAGGTTCTTACATTTTTCTTTATTTTTTTAATTAAAATTATAAACATGACAGATTTTTTTACCAGTAATACATACATATCATTACGCCACTTTTCTATTGGGGTAGGCAGAGAGGGCAGAGCGCCATACTTTCCTGTACAGACACAAAATCTTAGCCTCTTCCACATCCATACACCATCTCTTTGTAAAATCTATTTTATGTATAATCACATTTCAAATACCTATTGAAACACTAATTTACGCTGGCTTTAACTCATTCGCGTCGGGTTACGCATGGGTGAGTCTTCAGAGTCTCCATACGTGGTCGCGGGTTACGCACCCGTGCGTCTTCTGCCATGTGACACTTTGGCCCTAAAAAAATCGGTCTACCGCGATAAATATTTCAATTTCATCCAACAGATGTCACGGCAAACATTTAATAGATTATTAAAATTATAAATTATATGTAAATATTTACGTAATTTAAAAAAAATGCGATTTTTTAATAGGATTTTTTTTTACTTTTCTATTGGAACAAATAAGTGTATCTGTTTTGTTTTTAGCCTTGCTTAGTTTTTAAATAATATGTACAAACATAGAATATGAAAAGGTTTGCTTCTTTGGTAAATTTCGGGGAATGCCATCGAATGAATTGCAAACATGTGGTTGAAATTATGCGTGACAATCATGCAAACACCAACCAGTGAAATTATGCAAACACCAACCATGTGCAAACAGTGCAATGTTCCTCTACATGTTGGCGAATGTTTCCATGCGTACCATTCAAAAAATAAATATTGAGAAATATATAATACAATTTATTTAAATTTTGTGTTAGTTTTTATATTAGTAAAATTTGTAAGTTTTAATAATAATAATAATATATAATAATTATAAACATTTTCGGAATGGAAAAAAATATATAGTGCCTATTCGAGGACAACTTGAAGATATTTCGAATCGTAAGTGAAAAATGAACTTATTTTTTATTTTAGACATAGTTTAGTACCACTGCATTCTCTGGATGTCATGTGTGAAATATTTTTTCGTGATTTCGACGACGCGACGTCTTTCCATTTAAACGACTTAGTTTAAATAAATTATATATAATTGAGAACCGCAGATCAATATTTTCAAATTTTCTAAAAAAAGTATGGCATAATATCACTGAAATTAGATAATATTTTAATTTTGCTAAAATACTAAAGGTACATATATTTTTTTGAATATATTTATTTTTAAATATTTAAAAAGTTTGAGAACCACTGTAAAGTTTAAAAATAAAAAATATTGTAGAGCGAAGTATTCTAACACCTGACTTCAAGTTATTTTGACATATAACGATTGGTTAAAAATTTACGGCGTTTTTTCTAAAACATTTTTCTAAAACGACTTAGTTTAAATAAATTATATATAATTGAGAACCGCAGATCAATATTTTCAAATTTTCTAAAAAAGTATGGCATAATATCACTGAAATTAGATAATATTTTAATTTTGCTAAAATACTAAAGGTACATATATTTTTTTGAATATATTTATTTTTAAATATTTAAAAAGTTTGAGAACCACTGTAAAGTTTAAAAATAAAAAATATTGTAGAGCGAAGTATTCTAACACCTGACTTCAAGTTATTTTGAAATATAACGATTGGTTAAAAAGTTACGGCGTTTTTTCTAAAACATATTTTTTTGCATCATTTCGTGAATTAGGCCCCGCTACACAATAAAGATGGACAAAAAAACGACCCGACGCGAATGAGTTAATATGTGACGTAACAACTCCCAACGTAAATTGAGCCGTTTAAAAATTGTTCATAAAATCCCATACAAATGTATACTCATAAGCGTTGTCATTAAGTCTTTCAATTTTTCGTCAGTTTTTTTACTTAAAAGGGTGATACTTATTTATTGACCAAAATACTTATTTATGTGTCAAATGACAGAGTTATGACGAAAAAACATGGCTTAATGCAATCAAATATATTCCAAAAAATATATAATGTATCCAAATGTAATGCAGAAAAGTGTAATGCAATCAATATGTACCAAAAAAACAATTGTGATTGTTAAAAAATCTGTGTCATGATGGATAAATACATCGACCAGAAAATGTTTTATTTTTTTAATAATTTACGAAATATCAAAACATAAACAAAACGCCCTCACAACGAACACCAGATGGTTTACCGCCGAATGAGTAACTTACCGGATATTGTGACGTCACAAAGACGTCAATCAATCACAGTGTGCTATCAACACTTATTGGTTTCATACAACGTCAAAGATTATTCGACTCATAGCAAATACATTGAAAATAAAGATTCAATCCTAGCTCCTACAATTTCTCATTTCCTATGTATTAAAAACTATTTAACTGTGGGCTACAAATACCCCATTATAAAGGAGTATATATTCTTATTCTAGTAGATTCTTGGTCTGTTTTTTGTATTATTCCAGAGATGTGTACTGCAAGCTGACCCTCTATATCTTTTGATCTGGCTGGTTGTCGGTTTCCTATGGAGTAACGAACTTTAAGATACTTTGCTGGGAATCCCGGTCTCATTCCTAATTTTAAAGTGATCCCGTGAAGATATAGTTGTAAATATTATACCATAAGGATGAAATACTTTTTCCCTTTAATTAATATAGTTAGTATTCAAAAACATTTGGAAATCAGTGGTAACTACTTGACGCTTCCTTCCATTCCTTTGACCTCACCGTTAATATGCGTATTTCCTATAAGCGTGTTAATTATCATGTTCTAGTAACTACCCATTCAACAAAACGCGAAGTGTCGCGTGACTGGAAAGTTCGTTTGATTGTTTTTTGTATGTTGTTTGTAGCGTTATTATTTGGTTTGATTCAAGCTGATTTATAAAGCAAAACAAAAAATCACGAAAACAAAAACCTTGAAAAAGGTCATTGTACTTATTTAAATTCATAAACATATGTTTTATTGTAATATTTTCTTTGTATTTGATAAACCTTGTTTTTCTTTAAGTAGACAATACAAATTCGATCTAAATTGGGATGCATCGCTCTGGTCGATTAAACTATGTAAGAACTGTACGTCCATATTTGGTAAGAAAATGTGCTATGGCTGAATTCATATGGACCTTTTCTCTTCAGCATATCCTCAAAAACTGGTCGAATCTTCTATCCGAGATGGATTGTTTTTAACACCTTAACTTTGATTAAGACACCCATTCTTCTTGTTCATATATCGTATCTCGTTCCTTTGATTTAGCAGATCATTATGGATAAAATATATTTATTTTCAACTTAACTGAAGGTTTTACAAGTAGACTCGAGAAGTTACGTTCTTACTAAACCGACATACTCGTAGACTTTTTTTCATTGACTTCAACTTGTCTTATTTTCTTTGTCATTTTATTATAGCCTATTCTAGTCTTTAAATTACACTCGAAATAAAAATATGTGATCTACAATAAGGAGGTCCATAATTCCTCCACAAGAAGACACAGTGACTTTCGTTTTTCAATGAATAATTCATACTAGAAAGGTTTCAACAAATTTAACGAAATGCCAAAGAGATATTATATATGCAGAAGCCACCAGCATCTGGTTTTATATTTCATATTTTGGAATATCATTGGGAATGGAATCCTAAAATCCCGAGTGGAAGTCATGCGTCTCACCAACTAGGCAACGGAGGTCGTCCTTGATAAAAAAAAAAGTGGAAATGTTTAACGATAGGTATTTATTTTTCTTTTAATTTTTCATAAAACAAATAAGCATTATATTCCGAATAATGTATTTTTCAATAAAAAGCTTTTAAATTATTCATCCAGTGGATCGAGTCGATGAGAATGGTCATATTTGTTGAAAATACGAGCGCTGTTTATTTTTCGTCTGTATTTTGTCTGCGTGTGACTCGTGAAAAAAGTACAAATGTATAGACCTAAATGTATAGACCTAAATGTATAGACCTAAATGTATAGACCTAAACGATTCATTGGAAATTATATAATATGTGTACTTTGTTAAGCTGATATTTGATGCTTCTGAATTCGGAAAAACTATTTCACAATGTCAAATTTTCATTTGAAAAGTTCTGGGAGGAAAATGCAAACCGCTTTCAGGTTACCTTATATTTATTTGACTAAATAAATTTAGTTAAATTAGTTTGTTTTCATTAAATTACAATAAATGTGATTTTTCAATATTCTAGTGTAGATCGCACTGGGCTGGGACTCTTATTGTTTCCCCCGTAACGGAGTGCCTTTTATCATTTAGGTTTAGAACCACTGGGTAGGCACGAAACTCTTTTGTTGTAATCTCAAATGTTAGTAATACGTTTGCTTCGCTTGCGTCGATGCAACAACATTCACACTTCTTCGATGCAACAGCATACGCTTGTGTCCCTTACGTTACAAGTTCTCGAAAGTGCAACTGCAATACATTCATGCTTCTTCGATGCAACAGCAAGCAAACGCTTGCGTCTCTTACGTAACAAGTTCGCGAAGATACAACTACATTCACGCTTCTTCGATGCAACAGCAAATGCTTGCGTCCCTTACGTAACAAATTCGCAAAGATACAACATTCATATAGGAGTTCGTCTAACATACACTAGTGTTGTTACTAGACACGCTTTTTTTACCAGACGGGAATCATTTTTTATTTATTTGTTTCGGTTACCATCGGGGATTACAGTTGGAAACCCCGGCTGGGTTTTGAGTCGAGCGTCTTACCAACTAGACCACGGAGGTAGTCACTATCAATGCACGTGGGTTTTTCCTGCCCCACTCCGACTCGCCTTAGAAACTTAAACACTGTGAGTGAGAAATTATGCAAGAGAAGATTTTAATAGGATGACTATGATAATGAATTTTATGTTCTTCAAGTTTTTCTAGAATTCATCGATATATGAGGAACAATACATTTAAAATCTGTGATAAAAATCGATATTTTTTTAACATGATTTAAAGCAACAACATCAGCCCATTCAACCAAGCGTTCTCAGCTAAAAGCTTCATTTTAAACTTACGAAATTAACAAACGTAAGTCGCTAAGCTTTGAAATTAATAATAACTTACATGAAATTGTAAAATTCATTTCAAATTGTATTTTTGGAAACGTAACACTTTCAATTTTTTAACCAAATTTAGTATAACGAAGCTTTTGTTTCTAATCGTAAACATTAAATAATTATACAATAGATAGAGAATTCGTTTTTCTTGCTTTAATAGAAAAATATATTTTCAGACGTTTCATGTAAAATGAATCAAATTAACACTCAGATAGTTTTCTTCATAGGTATGTGATGAAATAAAACCTTTTTCCTGATCCACGTTAATCCTGATTAATTAAGGAAAGGAGAGTGCAGATTAGTAAATAGTCCGGATTAATGTAGCCAAGGATGGTGCTGAAACAAAAAAAAAGTATAACTCAAACGAGATTTTATAAAAAACCAACGATTTGTGTAACAATTAACACCCCAAGACTGCTCCAATAATTTATGTTGGAGAGCCACACCAGTAAATTCAAGTGAAAAAGTGACTCAATGTAAAACCGTTCACTTTACTAATTAATCCGCCGAGAATCGAATCTGCGTGCTAAGCAAATGTGCTTATTACAAGACTACTGCGCCGACGAATTGTTTTACGTTGTGTATTTATGAACTGGTAAAATTAAAAAAATAGCATTGATTTGATTTTATTAACATGTTTATCAGGTTGTAATTAAGTTCATCATGACCAGCATAAGCTATATTTTACGTAAAAAATGGGTATATTTTCTTCTTAATTTAGCATATCTATTCTGAGATTTATGATCACCATGGACGTTAACATTGCTCTAGTCCTCCCTCCATGATATGTGTCTAAGGTATCATAAGATTCTTCTTGCACAAAGCACTGGTGGTCTCAATCTCGAGATCTTTAATAATCGATCGATTATTTCTTCTGGCAATCCATGTAATGTGCAAGAGCCACCTCCTACACTGTATTGCTAAGAAATCAATTCTTTATTTTTTTCTGCCTTGAGTGATATCTGCACCATACATAAAAATGGAGATAATTAAAATGAGTCGAGTCTTTTTTTCTTAGAATTCCTCGATCCTTCCGTATCACCTCCAGGCGACTTATCACTCATTTTGCCATCTGGACTTGGCGCATTATCTCCTCATCGTAAGAACCCATTAGAAAATTAAGAAGCTTAGTCGAGCACAATTTTTAAATCAGCATATTCGAATATACTACATATTAAAACAATAAGAAATATCTTAGTACACATTACAATAATTTTCAATTTATGAAAAATAAAACATGCATAAAGCATAAATGATTAAAATTGAACAATTCTAGCATGTCATAGAAAATGTAATTTGCTAAAAATGTTATTTATGTACCAAAAATAAAAGATAAACTTTTAAATTTATTTTTTAACACAATTGGGTAAACTTACAAAAATGGCTGTAACTTTTTCCTGTCAAATCGAGTAAAATGAGTTACCGTAGTTAACGCTTTGCTCGCCGAGATCCATCATTAAAATGAAACTTCGCTCCATTTCTGTCATTTGCAGGATAGTTATCTTACAATAGATGCCCTGGCATCAAGTTCGGTATCATAGGGGGACAGTAAAAGCAGACCCGACTAAATAAATGTATGTCCACAAAACTACTGAAAAGAGACTGTCGGCCATAATCAGCTAACTTCGGCTTTGTAGAGCGTCGTCTCTGTCATTAAAAACACACCCTAAAACGCTTGACAACGACTGACAAATCGCTAAGGATCACGTGTATGAATGACAGAGACGACGCTCTACAAAGCCGAAGTTAGCCAATTATGGCCGACAGTCTCTTTCTTAAGCCCGGTGTGTACTATTTACCACCGGATACTGTACATCCAGATCATACAACATCCAGATCCTACTCATTCGGATCATACATTGTGAACTTCGACAATAAAAAAAATATATAAAAATTAATGAAATTATTCATGTCGTATTTTCAACTGATCACGATTTCACGCACGGGCGCAACTATAGCTGTCAAGCGTAATTTGTTATTTTTATAAATATAATTGTGATCAATTAGAATTTTGGCTATTTTGGTATTCTTGAAGATGTTCACAATAGTCCATTTATATTATATTTATAATCTAACATATTTCTTGATTGGTTTTAATCGATAATAATGTATTTTTCATCATTTTAATATGGTTTTTCTTATTATTACAAAAGCCACATTACTCGTATTTGTTAACGATATATCCAAGCGTTTCGATGGACTTAAGTTTCTGGTTTTTACGGATGATATCAAGATATTTAAAGTAATCCGATCCATTGATGACTGTAATGTAATACAAACTGGTCTCAATAAGTTATTTTCATGGTGTCAGAGTAATGGACTGCACTTGAAGATTTGTGAAGTTGTACTTGTCTGATTCCGTCTTTAATATTTTATTTTCAATTTGTATTTTATTTTGATTTGTTTTTCAATGATTTGTATAGATGGCCCCGTATTGTGTTGGTAACGTGATTTTACGATTTGATACCTGTTTCATTCTAAATATTTTTGTTGTTATTGGGTAATTTTTTTTTTATTTTGTATTAATCTGTCAAACTTGATGTGTTGAACACTCACTACTGGCTCTTTTATGTTTTTTTTATAATTGTTGTAAGGTACATTGTACCGTTTACTTATAAAGGAATAAAGTATTATTACGTAATAATTAGTTAATTGGTGGTCTTTATTTTTTATTCATATTCGTTTTTTTTAGTAATGTTTAAATTGCATCGATCTTTTTACTATTGTAAAGTGTCAAGCACAACGAAAACCATATGGTTTAATTAATTATTCATAAAAAAACTACAATTTCGTATATCATTTCAGTTAACAATTTGTCTGCTTTTAAATATTCGTGATATGGATGGCGTGTGCAGCTTTAAGAAACACTTGAATACAACCCGTTTTGGGTAGTCTTACCAAAATTTATGATTATATATTAACACTACACACCTACATTACACTCCACCTAAAGCAGAATGTGCCACTATCACATATCGGAAGACCTACAAAGGTTTCATTGTAATTCACCTTTCCTTGGTAAGTTTTCTGCGGTTTTCTTACCAAATATGTTTTCTTAACATTTGCAGATACGGAGAAGTTTCTAATCTAATGGTCCCAGCTTCCACCTTCCAATCCTTACACTCAACTTGTTCTTTTTTTGTAATATTTTTAATATGTCAATAATAGTGACAGATTAAAAATATTACAAAAAAGGCGCTCTAAACGGCGCTTTATAAATTATCCTTTTTACTATTATTATTATCAAACCGTGTCAATTTCAATATGACCAACCAATTATCAGCAGCATTGTATGTCTTACGATCTGACTGAACAAACCATCAGACAAATATATGTCAGCCCTGTGATATTGTTGGTATACTACGGTCGACATTAAAGGACACCTCACACAGTACTGGCTTATTCGCAACTCGATAATTATTTTTTCGTACGTCGGGTATCCATCATGACACTCAAAGATCAATAAAAATTTATCTTCGAAAACCGACTGCTGTAAAAGGCGAAACAAAAACAAAACAAGCTGCAGGAGAGTGGAAACTAAATTGATGAGACAACTACTAATAACTTGAAGGGCAATATACGAGTAGTTGACACGATCTACAAAGATTATTATGTAACCCCAACAATACGGAAGAAGGATACTTGGCAGACAAGACAGAAGATTTTAGATAACCTGCAGCGGGATTTTAGGAGACTATATAGTAAGTAGAGGTAAACGGCGAGGCTAAAGTTCAGTCATCTGTCTATTATTTTTTTAAATGAGACATTTGGCAAAATTGTTCTGATTTTTTTAAAGAAATATAAATTGTTACCAGGAAGAAAAATATCTTTAATAACTGTAAACCAATATCAGATGAGAAAAGTATTAACAGGGTGGTTGTTGACGTGGAAACATTTTGACAAAAAGTAACATACACGTATAAAATATAAAATACACGTTGCGCCATACTTCGTTAATGCTATAGTATATCCCAGAGGCAGCGGGGACTTTTCATACTCGTGGCAATTCTATTGCATAGAGCACTCCACAAACGAGGCTCTCTGATACATTTTATGTGAAGGGCCATCCAGTCCGTGCATCACATCGGGTGTAAATGGAAAATAATTGAAACGCATGGAACTGCCAGGGATAACGGGCGCAAAATCCTTTCACAAAATACATTTTAATTTTTTTTTAAATACGAACCAACCATTCTTTATTTTATCTCGAAACTGACAATATCAAAATGTAATAAAATGATGAACACAACAGTACTTTAATGGTGTGAAACGTAAACATGGAAAAATACTGAAAGGAGCCGAATAAATTCTATAGAAATGCGTGCAAGGGGAAGAATAGACCATGTATGACAGAATACGGAATGAAGTGATTAGGAATGAGTGTGAACTTAAGACCGATGTGTTGAGTAAAATGAAGAGAGGACTCTGAGAATGTTTGAGCTTGCAGAATGATTGAATGAAGAACGACTTACAAAACAAATATATAGTGCAAGTGTGAGTAGAAAGTGTGATAGATGAAGACCAAGGTTTGATCGAGTGAATGAAAAATAAGAAACGTAGAAAGTCAGAGAAAATTGTAAGAGTTGTATGAAAAAGTATATGGATGTGGAAAAGGCAAAGGATGTATGTTGAGATAGAAAAGTCTGATGCTCTGCCCCTTTTGCCTACCGTGCTAGGAAAATGGTGTGATGATATATAACAAAAGGTTGACCTATTTTAGTTTTATAAATTTAGAAGGGTTTTTCTAGCCGTTGACAACCAGAGGCAAGACTTTAAAAAATGTTTAATTTTTTTAATTGGATTATTGCCGTCTTGCTTGATGAGCTCCCTAACAATCTAAATTCTATGTTTTTGCCCAAATATTAGTGAGAGGAACTGTGTAGGTCGCATCTCCTGGTTGATGATTTTATAGGAGTGGTTTCACTGGTATGCCATATCTTTGTTCAGAGTTACCATCTCTTATGCTCATATGTTGCCTCCATGATGATCGCCAACCTCCGGAGAGGAGAGGAACTTCAAAGTAGAAGAAAAATCAATAAAGATCGAATGATGTTCATAATTTTCAATCGTACATAAATGAAAGTGAAACTTTATGACTTTGACGTTCATAGCTTCAAAATATGACATATTATATTTGTATTCTCCTTCCTTCTCAATACGAGTATAAATTATTATTAACCACCATCTTTTCGATGTGGGAGATTTGTCCATTGGATGTAAAAATATTTCCTTGAAGTGAGAAATAAATATTTAATTAGAAAATATATTTATTAAAAATCTTATTCTCAACCGTTATGACCGCAGGTATATATCATTTCAAAATATCACAACCAGATAGGTCACAGAATGCCTTCCTCATTAAAAATAAAAAGGTCGACCGTAACAAAACGAACCATATAGCTTCAATACTCTTTCAATTTAGATTTCCACTCCCCTGTTCCGAGTTACCAGTTTTCCATTTTCCCTTCTACAAGTCGAATGCAAGCATTGACTCCCTTTTCCTCTTTTATTCTCTCCCTTTTCTTCCCGCTCCAAATCCTCCCCTCCCCACCGGCGTCACATCCGCCGGAATCAATTCGACTCGCAGATGATTGCTTCCTTTTGTATGACGCTGTAAAAATGACGTAACACCAGCCGAACGTTCAAATGAACTTGTGGACACTAAAGCTATGGACACAGTTTCATTATATCGGTACTTTTTAATTATTTTTTTTTATGTTTCATAAAATTATTATTTATTCATTTAATATTTAATTTTACGATGTAAAATATGTTGGGTTTATTGCCAAGTGACAAACTTTTTCAAGCGACCATAAAATTATTTAATAAAGTTTTTAATTAAAATTGAAGAATTTACACTTTTGAAGTAGAGAAAAAAATACACATTTATCAAGGTAATCGAAGGTCAGGAAAGGGTAAGGAAAATAGAAAATAAGGATGATGAAAACCAGTAAAAACACGCTATGTCATTGAAAGGAGATGTAATGTTTTTTAAATCGCTTTTTATAAAACGTCTACGATGGTGCGAAGGTTACTGTATCGGACGTGTGCGATCTCCCTTGTACGTATGAATGTGGTACAAGGGAAATGATAAACGCGGTGTAGGAATAAACACCTCTGTATGTGAGATGGACACTTATGAGCTGTGTATAATAGGAGAAAAATGACATTTTGGTATAATGAAATATGTGTAGAGCTATAGGGGTACATAAACTGAAATCCTTGCCCTTATAGACTCGATTCGGTAACATGTAAATGCTAATATGTTAAAACTTATGAATTATGATGTGAGCTTGTCTTCACGATGCTTGTCTTGTTTACCGTCACGTATTTGATATCCGTTATGTTCCTGTATTTTCTTGTATAATCATATGTACCTATGCTATAATCTGTATTACTAAAGATTATATGATATTGGATGTAATAATATCCGCATTATTAAAACTTATATTTGTTCCATATATTTGTATGTAAATGTCATTCTGTTAGCAATATTTCTGCATGTAAATTGTATGCAAATATGTTTGTATATGTAAATGTCCGTAATTCAAATGTATCTGTATTTGAAATGTAAAACGTAAAATCCTCATATTTGTATGTGTTAAATTTCTATCTGTTTGGATCCGGTTGCGTTCGCGACCGTAATGTAACCATCCGTGTACTGCCCGATATGAACGGTGACCGCCACAGTAACTCCCTGACCAGACGTCCTAAGCGGGCCGAAAAACCCGCAAAGTGCGGGACGCGAAGGCTTACTGTGACGGGTAAACCGGTCATATAGGGCGCCAAACAGTACCAAAATATACTTCTCTTCAATCGTCTGACTTCGTTTCATTTCTTCGACCCTTCTCCAAGATCTACAGAGGAATCTCTACTCTACACATTGACTTCGCCGTATTTCTTCATTTCGCCGGAGTTATCGCCCCGAGTCCGTCCCTGGCATCGCTCTGAATTCGCCGGAAACAAGCTCCGCTCACCAGTTCAGAGGCGGATTCGACGCAAGAATATTTCGCCGAAAATTAATTAATTAATTTTTGGTGATTTAAACTTGACTTCGCGAAGTGGATTCTTCGCGCGCTGCAGCAACCATCCAACCTATCTACAGTCTTTGTACCTGTCTGGTACAAAGTGGTCCTTCGGAGCCGGATCTGCTGCATCCTCGAGAATCATCATCGTGAGAAGCGACCAACGTGGAGCATCGTCATCGATTACGGAGAGCATCATCGTCACAGCTGTTGTTGACTAAGCATTGTCAACAATTGAGTGTGGGTGATCATCACTATCTGTTGTTGACCAGCAGTGTCACCAGTGAGTGTGGATCATCGTCACCAGCTGTGGTTGACCAAGCATTGTCACCAGTTGAGTGTGGGTGATCATCACTATCTGTTGTTGACCAGCCGTGTCACCAGTGAGTGGATCATCATCACCAGCTGTCGTTGGCTTGCATTGTCACCAGTTGAGTGTGGGTGATCATCACTATCTGTTGTTGACCAGCAGTGTCACCAGTGAGTGTGGATCATCGTCACCAGCTGTGGTTGACCAAGCATTGTCACCAGTTGAGTGTGGGTGATCATCACTATCTGTTGTTGACCAGCCGTGTCACCAGTGAGTGGATCATCATCACCAGCTGTCGTTGGCTTGCATTGTCACCAGTTGAGTGTGGGTGATCATCACTATCTGTTGTTGACCAGCAGTGTCACCAGTGAGTGTGGATCATCGTCACCAGCTGTGGTTGACCAAGCATTGTCACCAGTTGAGTGTGGGTGATCATCACTATCTGTTGTTGACCAGCCGTGTCACCAGTGAGTGGATCATCATCACCAGCTGTCGTTGGCTTGCATTGTCACCAGTTGAGTGTGGGTGATCATCACTATCTGTTGTTGACCAGCAGTGTCACCAGTGAGTGTGGATCATCGTCACCAGCTGTGGTTGACCAAGCATTGTCACCAGTTGAGTGTGGGTGATCATCACTATCTGTTGTTGACCAGCCGTGTCACCAGTGAGTGGATCATCATCACCAGCTGTCGTTGGCTTGCATTGTCACCAGTTGAGTGTAGGTGATCATCACTATCTGTCGTTGACCAGCAGTGTCACCAGTGAGTGGATCATCGTCACCAGCTGTTGAGCATCGTCGTCTTCAGCCACTGACGCAATCATGCCTTCTCTGCGTTCCGGAAAGGCTCCCGCTAAGGAAGCGAGAGCAGAGAGCGACCATACCTCAGATGCCGACTCGGTGACCTCTTCGCGTTCACGCGCTGACACAGAGGACACGATCCGGAGGCTACGGGAGGAGGTTCGCGCTGAGAAGCGAAAATCAGCCTCATTGAGGAGGAAGCTGCAGCGAGCAACTGCAACGGCTGAAGCCGTTCCGGGACCATCGGCGGAACACGTCCCCGATGACGTTCCGGTAGCTGACCCCAGGCGACTCACCGAGGAGTGGGTAGAGAAACAGCAAGACCCCATGGCACAGATGGCAGCTATGATGAAGGAGCTCATCCAATCCTCACGGGGTGACGGGAGCCCGAGGGCGCCAGCCAGCGAAGATGGTGCAAGAATGACCGCTCTCATCGCACGCCAGACTGGAGCCAAGGACCTGCCCGTTTTCTCTGGGGAACCCCTCGAGTGGCCTGCATTCAAGGCACAGTACGACCAGTCCACAGAGTTGTGTGGACTAGCCGAAGCTGAGAACCTTCTCCGGCTGCAGCGTGCCCTGAAGGGGCGCGCACGAGATTTGGTGTCCGCACTGTTGGTGGACCCGAGGAGTGTGGGGGAGATCATCCGCACATTGGAGATGCGCTTTGGCCACCCGGAGGCGATCGTAGCCACGATGCTGGACAGAGTGCGGCGACTGCCACGCCTGACCGACAGCAACTCCATGGAAGCCCTCGTGGAGTTCGCCATAGCGATTCGCAACGTCGTCGCTACGATCAAAGGTGTGGAAGGGGACTACCTCACGTCACCGCAACTCCTGACGGAGATGGCGACCAAGTTGCCCTTGGCCATCCAAGCCATGTGGGTCCAGTCGCGGATCAGACAGCCGAAAGCCACCGTGGACGACCTGGCCACCTGGCTGATGGAATTAGGCAACGCGGCCACCCATGCCGGAACAATAGACACACGGCTGTCCTCGAGAACGCAGAAACCACCGAGGCGGGACGGCCAAGTGATGCTACAGTCGGCAGAGAGGCTCGACGACAAGTGCCCGCTGTGTGAAGATGGTCACACGCTGACGACGTGTCCAGTGTACCGGGGCAAGAGTATTGAAGCGCGCTGGGAGTGGTTGAAGAGGACCGCCGGACTCTGCTTCAACTGCCTGGAGTCCACACATCGAGCCCCCGAGTGCAGGCAGCGGAAATGCGGCGTCGACCAGTGCAGAAAGTCACACCACCGTACGCTGCATCGCAAAGCCGCGAGAGCCAGCACAACTCCAAAAGCCACAGTGGCCCACGTGCGCATGGTCACCCAATCGCCAGTGCTTATGAAGGTAGTGCCAGTGACTGTGTCCGGACCAAAGGGGCAAGTGAACGTGCACGCGCTGCTGGATGAAGGATCTTCAGTGACCCTGATTGACGCGACCGTTGCCACCGAGGTGGGAGCCGAGGGTCCCGTTTGCGGCCTACGCATACAAGGCGCAAACCGGATGTGCTCGGCAGACAAGGCGTCGCGCCATATCAGGGTCCAAGTGAGCGGTAAGGGAGGGGTGTACGTCGTGTCGGGTTACACCATGCGGAAACTGGACCTCCCTCCGCAACTAGTGAGAACTTCGGAAGCCGGCGGAAGGCGCTTAGAGGAAGTCAAACCCTTGGTACTGATAGGGCAGGACAACGTCCACCTCATAGTGTCACGGGAGGTGCTCGAGGCAAGCAAGGGTCGCGTCGCCTCACGCACCGCGCTAGGGTGGATCACCCATGGAGGACACGCTTCGCCCACCGCAGCAAATACGGTGGCAGTGAGCCACGCCATTGAGGAGGACTCGCGCCTGAGTGATATGCTCAGAATCCACTTCGCTGTCGATGCCTTGGGAGTCACCGCAACTGTCCGGGTGAACAAGGATCTGCAGCGAGCGGAAGAGCTTATGGCGGCGACGACTCGTCCTTTACCCACTGGACAATGGGAGACAGGCCTCCTGTGGAAGGAGGACCCCGTGTGGCTGCCCGACAACAGACAGTGCGCCGAGAACCGGTTGATAAGCCTAGAGAGGAAACTGAGACGTGACTCAAAACTCTCAGAGGCTTATCACGCCAAGATGAGGGACCTCATCGCGAAGGGGTACGCGCGCGAAGTTGCCCGAGACGAGATGGCGGCATCGTCAGCACGACGATGGTACCTGCCACACTTTGCGGTGGTGAACCCGCACAAACCAGGGAAGGTGCGAGTGGTTTTTGACGCAGCCAGCCGCTGCCGAGGCACAGCATTGAACGACCACTTGCTGACCGGCCCTGATCTACTGACGTCCCTGATGGGCAACATCATCCGGTTCCGGGAGGGGAAGATTGCGATTGCGGCGGACATAAAGGAGATGTTCCTCCGCATCAAAATCAGGAAGGCCGACCAGACTTCACAATGGTTTTTGTGGAGGCCCTCGGAACACAGGGACGTCAAGACGTACGTGCTCACCTCCATGATGTTCGGTGCAAAGTGCTCACCCAGCAGCGCCCAGTACGTCCGAAACCGGGTGGCCGACGCCAGCAGGAAAGAGTTTCCAGCCGCAGCCGAAGCCGTCACCCGGAAGTTCTACATGGACGATTATCTGGACGCAGTCGACAGACCCGCGGACGCCGTGACCTTGGTTAAGGAGGTCACCGCGGTCCTGCAAAGAGGCGGGTTCGAGCTGACGAACTGGGCGTCAAACGAGCCCCGAGTAATCGCGGCAATACCGCGAGAGAAACGGGCCGGGGGACCAGTAGAGCTACTCGGTGGAGGCGCGCAGACAGAGCGGATTCTGGGGGTCACATGGGACCCGCGAGCAGACCAGTTCATCTTCAAGTTGGCGGACCTGAAGGAAGAAGGAGGTCCTCGACCTACCAAACGACAGCTGCTGAGCACGGTGATGCGAATCTTCGACCCAATGGGGTTCATATCTTGCCTAACGATCAGGGCTAAGATATTGCTCCAGACGGTGTGGCGCTCAGCGGTAGGGTGGGACGAGCTTCTTCCAGATGAAACCAACGAGAAGTGGCAGGAAGGCCTACGGCTGCTCAAGATGGCGGACGCCCGCATACCGAGGTGCTGCCTGCAGAGTAGGAGCAGCCAGGTGACGCTGCATATGTTTTGCGATGCGTCAGAACTGGCATGCTGCGCGGTGGCCTACGTGGTGGAAAGCCAAGGCGACAGCAAGCGCGTGTCGTTCCTGGCGAGCAAGAGTAGGGTGGCTCCGCTGAAGCCACTCTCAATACCGCGGCTGGAACTACAAGCAGCCCTGATAGCTGCAAGACTGGCAGCCACCATCAAGAAAGAGTGCACGGCAGCCATAGAGCGCGTCGTGTTTTGGACGGACTCGACGACCGTGCTGTGCTGGATCCGGACGGACCCCCGCACGTACTCAGCCTTCGTCGCCAACAGATTGGGGGAGATTGACGAGCTGTCGGCGGCACGAGACTGGAGGTGGGTGCCCTCGAAACTGAACCCAGCCGACTTGGGAACGCGAGATGGAGAGGCGCCAGATCTGTCACCAGCGGGGACCTGGTTCCGGGGTCCAGCCTTCATTGCAGGACCGGACGACGGTTGGCCCGTAGAGAGGTCGCGGCCGCAGCCGGACCACGACACATTGGAGGTGCGAGCGAAGTGCGTGGGTGTCACCAGCACCGCCGACGAGGCGTTGCCGCAGCTGGAACGGTTCTCCAACTGGAACCGATTGATACGGACCACCGCGTGGGTGCGAAGGTTCGTGTCGCGGTGCCGCCGTCCTGGAGAACGAGAAACCGGCGGTACGCTAACGGTGGAAGAAGTGCGAGCGGCGGAAATTCAGTGGACGGAGCGGGCGCAGCAGGAAGCCTTCGGCGCCGACCTAGAAGCCTTGCGGCGGGGCGAAAGCCCCGCCCCGGGAAGCAGGCTGCAAGGGTTGACGCCCTGGCTGGACGAAGATGGAGTGCTGCGGATGGGCACCCGCCTGATGGCTCTGAAAGGCCCATCCACGAGTGTGAGTGCGCCAGTGATACTGGACGGCGCTCACCCCTACACGAGGCTGCTGATGCGACACCATCATGAGAAGGCGGGCCATCCTAGCACGGAGAAGACCGCTGCAGAGCTCCAAAGCGCGTTCTTTATCCTGCGGCTTCGCACGGCCCTTAGAGGGCTGGTACACCAATGCCAGGGCTGCCGCATTCGGAGGATGCGTGTGCAGCCTCCGCTCATGGGACAGCTGCCGGAGGCGCGCCTGGACCACCACGTGCGCCCTTTTACAAATTGCGGGCTGGACTTCTTCGGACCGATGCAAGTGACAGTGGGCCGACGGCGGGAGAAAAGGTATGGCGCACTGTTCACGTGCTTGACCACGCGCGCCGTGCACCTGGAACTGGCGACATCCCTCAGCAGCGATGCGGCCATCATGGCCATTCGTCGCATGTCGGCACGAAGAGGGCACCCGGCCGTCATATATTCGGACAACGGGACCAACTTCCGCGGGGCCGACAGGGAAATGAAGGAGGCCATAATGGCCCTCCAGAATGACGCGGCAGTCAGGGACAAGATGGCGACACAGCAGACGGAGTGGCGCTTTATACCCCCCACGGCACCGCACATGGGGGGAGCATGGGAGCGATTGGTGCGCTCAGTGAAGGGAGCACTGAACGCCATACTGAAGGAGCGAGCGCCCCGTGAGGAGACCCTTCTGACGGCCCTGGCTGAAGCAGAGCACGTGGTGAACAGCCGCCCCCTCACGCACGTCTCCATCGACCCCAGGGATGAGTCGCCGCTCACTCCGAACCATTTCCTCATCGGATCCGCCGGAGGGCGACCGCACCTGGCGCTCTATGGCAAAGACGAGGAGGAAATCTGCCTGAGGAAGCAGTGGAGAATCGCGCAGCAGTTAGCCGACATGTTTTGGAGACGGTGGCTGCGCGAATATCTACCCACCATCGCTCAGCGGCAGAAATGGCGAGAGTCGGCGCGCCCTATCCAAAAAGGGGAAGTGGTGGTCGTAGCGGACAGTGCACTTCCGAGGAATGAGTGGCCTCTAGGGCGAGTGCTGGACACGATGCCCGGGAAGGATGGACAGGTCCGTGCAGTACGCGTACAGACCGCAGCAGGAGTCTACACGCGACCCAGTGTGAAAATACTCGTGTTTCCCCCCGAACAGTGACGCGCACGTCCTCCCCGACTTAAGATTTTCCGCTACACTGCGAAAAATCGGGGGGTTTAGTAATACAGATTATAGCATAGGTACATATGATTATACAAGAAAATACAGGAATATAACGGATATCAAATACGTGACGGTAAACAAGACAAGCATCGTGAAGACAAGCTCACATCATAATTCATAAGTTTTAACATATTAGCATTTACATGTTACCGAATCGAGTCTATAAGGGCAAGGATTTCAGTTTATGTACCCCTATAGCTCTACACATATTTCATTATACCAAAATGTCATTTTTCTCCTATTATACACAGCTCATAAGTGTCTATCTCACATACAGAGGTGTTTATTCCTACACCGCGTTTATCATTTCCCTTGTACCACATTCATACGTACAAGGGAGATCGCACACGTCCGATACAGTTACCTACGTTGAATTTGCCAAGAAGTTGAGAGCTGCCGATAAGGATCGCTTAAGACTTATGAGAATTTATAGAATAACTATTACCTCAAGATTGAAGAGTTCTTTTTATTTATATAAGCCAGCTTATTTATAAAAGAGAAACATCTAGTGAATTCAGATCTATATTTCTACTATTACTAGATCGAAAAAGTACAGTCAAAAATACAAACAGCTTAACAGTTACATTAAAAGATAGACGCCAAATCGCATGGAATTGGCAGATTAAATGACTGTGCGAGGACAGACTTCAGTTGAGTACCTAAGAGGACCTAGGATCAACTCAACTGAAGGAGTCGTCGTTGCTGGACCTCTTATTCGAGGATCCCCATGCCTTTCCAATGACAATTCAATTGGAAAGCAAAACTGTTCCGCAGAGTTTTATTTCTTTCTTTTTTTTCTCATCTTTTTTTGTGCGTTAGCCGTTGCATGCCAGCAAACTCCCGGCCACACCGCTGTACTGAATCTGATGGCACATCGAAGTGAGACGATCAGAGCACACTGGTATGTTTTTTTTAAGAAAATATATGACCGAAATCATAGGTATCCTTACACCGCCGAATATCACCGGCTGAAAAAATGCCTGTGTCATTCAAGGGAAGTAGCACAGCGCGGTGTTCGAACCAGCGACTTTCCACACGGAAGTCCAGTACGTTACCGCGCGACCATCCACCTCAATCTGAGTAGTACCGTGTTAGCATTGTAGTCCCGACCCTAATAGAGAAATAATAATTAAAAATTTAACCTCCGTGGCCTAATTGGTAAGAGATCTGACATTCAGCACGAGATCTGACATACAACGCACCTCGAGACGCTGAGCGAATATGAAATATCACTGTCGAACGGTTTACTGTATGTCTCTGCCCTATATGAATTTGCGTTTCCGTTCGATGCGTATTGGAGATCGCTCCGATAGTACAGGCAAACTTGGCCGGTCAATTTGAAAGGAATATTTTTTTAATTTTTTTTAATTTTCGCTTAAATGAAAATACTCGTACTATTTGTCAGTATTCTTATACATATTTAATATATACAAATATTTAACATTTTTGGAAGTCATGTTTGCGAATATATAATTTAATTATTGAGAATTATTTCTCCGTTTCAGCGCACCAACGCACCTCTAGACCAGCCGCCGCTGCTGTATACAATAAAAGTGTAACACTATATAACACAAGTTGAAGTTTACAAAATTTTAGATATCCAAAACACTTCATATTTAAATTGTTTTAGTTAATGGTCGGAATATAAAGACTTAAAACAAGATGATAAATTTTATTGAGCTTTTGTAGAAAATCCAACACTTAATCTGTTTTTGTAGCCGCTGCCAGCAGTCGACAGCTTTGTAGCCGCTGCCAGTAGTCGACAGTTTTGTAGCCGCTGCCAGCAGTCGACAGTTTTGTAGCCGCTGCCAGCAGTCGACAGTTTTGTAGCCGCTGCCAGTAGTCGACAGTTTTCAAACTCGAAGTATTGTATTTATTTATTAGGTAACGTATTAGGTTAACGTATTATTCAATATATTCACCTTTTTCTGTAACAATAATAAATATATAACTTGATAGCGATTCGTAATAAAATATACCTCAATGAAGCGTCGTTTATTATTTGATAAAATAATCACGCGGAATAAGGTCTGAAAGTCAAACTTCAAGCAGCTATAAAGATAACCGGCATATAATTCAACAGAGTAACACCAGCAGCACTGGCTTTAATATTCTGACAGATTTTAAGATTTCCGGTCACCGCTGTTCTTTTTTTACATTGTCCTTGACTGGCCACACAGTGAGACTCTGGAATCAGTTACAAACCAATGTAGACTCGCTCCGTCCATGGCATGCTTTAAGAAGCGACTGAAAAAACTCTCAATCTCTAATCAGTCGGTATTGAGATCCCCGGAAAAACTTTCATATTTATTCCAACGAACCATAATGTTTTCAAAAGAACTGAAGGGCAAAAATCTCTTCAACTTATAGTTTTTATATTTGTATAAATGAAAACGTAGGCGCCCTTGGAGTGTTTTTGGTTGCTAACTGATGCGATGGAAATCAATAAATGAAAATGACAGGCTTTAAAAAAGTGCTTTTTATAGAGAACCGCTTCGCAAGCCTTGCCTAGTGAAGCGGTTTGCAATTTCCACAAAATGGAGAGCACTGTAATGAACTTGTATTCGACGATTCGCCTTTCAATCAAAACTAGTAAAAAAATACAATGTAGTTTTTGTCGGCACGTGTTGTACTTGTATATCCAATATCTTGTCGGCACGTATTGTACCCGTATATCTAATATTTTGTCGGCACGTGTTGTACCCGTATATCCAATATTTTGTCGGCACGTGTTATACCTCTGTATATCTAATATTTTATCGGCACATGCTGTACCCGTATATCTAATATTTCATCGTCATATAATTTCAATATAAAGAAAAAATAATAGACACAAATCTTTTTTTACCATTATCGACTATATAATCGAACTCAAACTATCATATTTAATTGCTAAAATAGTGAACATATAAAATCATTACAATAAAATGAACAATCCTTTTTTTAAATTTCTTTATTAAAGTAATATATAATATATGTACATTTGCTAAAAGCTACACCTGTATTCAAATTTATTTCTTAAGAACTATAGAACTAATCTAATTTCTATGTTATATTATAAGCTTACTAATTTAAATTTTCTACGTGCATTTTTTTTATTTTTTATTATCTTAATATTTATTTACCTAGAAATAGTTAACACCTACATACTAACTTTAAACTAGATAACATTTCTTACAACTAATTATTTTAATATTTATTTCTTTTGATACACACGTACATGTTCATTAGTTCTGGCTACTTGCATTTCATCACATTCACTCAGGCCTTGATCCTCTCTGCTAATACTGTAGGTGGACTAGTCAGGCGACATGTGTTGCTTCGGAAGCCTGTGTTTATAACGGAAAGGTAGGTCAGATTAACTTTCATAAACCCCTAGATAAACAATACTTACGTGTACTAGACGTAAAATTTAAGATACACTTGATAAATCAAATTCATAAACTTAATTAAGTACTAAATAATAGAGCCACGCCAGAGCATAGTTTGTCAAAGAAGATTATCTAGTCCATAGTTTCTTAACCAGCAAGTAGCGAACCCAGGGGGAGTCGTGATCTTAGGGGGCTTACCCTCGCTGAGAGGATAATTCCAAACCATGTCTTTTGATTTTGCTTTCACGTGCACTCCGGACATGAAAACTACAATACAAACTACTCGTAGGTGCTTGAAATTTAATATGAACTAGTACTCATAATGTTTATTTTAACTAAATAATTACTTCTGTTTCGTAATTGAGCACATTCACAATTTTAGATTATATATAACATACGTGATAATTTAAAACGTTATATACTAAAACAGGGGTGACCAACAGGTCGATTGCAAAACAATTTTTGATCGATCGCGGCCGTATTCATAACTTAGAATATGGCGTGCGATGTTGCCGAATCTCATTAGTCATTACACACATGTACGAGTAATTGTCAACGCAGTAAATTAGTTCTCTTTTTTTAATATGTAGATATTTCTACTCCAAATAAATGTAGGTTATATATAAATATTACGAGTATTTAACATGTATGTATGTATAAGTTTTCTTTTCCTTAATATTTTTTTTAATTAGCGAAGTTATTTCTATTCATACTTATTAATAAACTTTTAGTTATTATTTATATTTTTTTTAACATGTGTGTTATGTGTTAAATATCGCGAATTTAATTTGAAGTTAAATCTCGTAAATGACGACTATTTTTTAACGTAAAAAGTCGATCGCGACAACAAACAAGTTGGCCACCCCTGTACTAAAATACATGGACAGACTTTGTTTTGTGCATTTGAGATTCCACTTGACACTTTGTCCAAAGGGGTTTTTTTATGCAAAGGTGAGGATTTTGTATATTGTCCCCGGATGCAGAAGACCGTCGCTACCCCACTGCCTTATATTATCTCATATACCATATATGCCCTGATGTTTATCTATATTAAGTGTATCGTAAATTCCGGCCTCAACACTGAGCTTTGTTCTTTCACCTTTCAGATTTTATTTTTTTATGGGAAAATTATAAAAATAATATGTATGCATATAATATTTCTTTATCTAAAAAATTATGAATTTTTAAGAATTCCTTTGACTCTTCAAAGCGTTCCGCCGAGGAAGGAATGGTAAAACATGGTTTAATATGTTTAAAATGCGATAATTCTCTCTTTTTTTCTATATAAACTAAATGCTTTTTTATAGAATAAAAATATTCAAAACGTCACTAACCACATATACTTTTTATTTCAAGTTTCGGTAACAAAAGTCAATGCTGAAAAGTGGACCTCTAGTTATCCATCCATAGAATAGAGACAACTCTATAAAAGTTTTAGCTACCTCGATGATGCTACCATGATGATGATGATGCTATACTATGATGAGGAAAATAATCATTATCACAATTAACGACCTTCGTGGCCTTGTTAGCAAGACGCATGGCTACCACCCTAGGGTACTAAAAACAAACTAAAAATGGCTCTCTCTTTCAATCCGCGTTCTTTCCTAATGTTCTCTATCTTTCTTTTCTCATGCGTTATTTTTACACACATTCTACTACCGCATTTGTCTAATTTTCGTCACTTCTTTATCACATCCAAGTTTCACTTGTATATACTAATATTGGAACTAAGACTTAATTATGAGCAGCCAGTTTTGATTCTGAAATACCCACTGCTTGTTACTTTTCTTTCAATATCGGAGGCCATCAGAGAAAAATAATAAAAATAAATTACACTTTATATTATACAAACATACCATTTCCCTCATAGTACTGGGAGGATAGGCCGCCAAACTTTCCTATCACGACAACTTCGATCGCCTTCTCCACAAAATAAATCTCCTTCTATATCTCTTATTCCTTACCTTTCCATATTTCAAAATTAAATTCACCTGGTCCAACCATTCCTTTCTCGATCATCTTCTACCACGACTCCCATTTATGCTTCCATTATAAATTTGTTTAGTCAGTCTTTCGTAACCCATCCATTCAACTTGTCCAAACCACTTCAATGTGTCTTTTTTCACCCAACTTAACACATAAGTTTGAAGCTCACATTTATCCTTAATAATTGCATTTTTTGTCATACATTGACATACCACATATACTTCTGTGTGCACGCGTTTCAACTGCATTTACTTAACTTATTTAATTCATTCTCCACATCCACGTATTATTTACTCATATACATCAATGTCGGCAAAAATGCGCTTTTGTGAACCATAGTTTCAGCAAATCTTGATATTGCTTGGATTGAATATATGTATTTTAGAGCTCCATTGACTTTGTTTCCTATTGCAACTCACTACACTTTATGTTGCTTCGAGAAAAAGGACTGAACAATGGGCTGCTCCAATTACTAGCGTTCTTATGCAATTGAATCGACGTGATAGCAGAACACGCCCCAAAACCCGCTGAGTTTACAAATCGGAAAACTCAAAGAGAGTCAAATTGGCTGAGAACGGCAAGAAATATGAAAAAATGATATCGTCATCCTGCACTCGATAGACAACGGCTGAAGTTGGCAGAAGACTGCAAGAAATATAAAGAAATGATATCGTCATCCTGCACTCGATAGGCAACGGCTGAAGTTGGCAGAGGACTGCAAGAAATATAAAGAAATGATATCGTTATCCTGCACTCGATAGACAACGGCCGAAGGTGAAATTACTCCTTCACATTTTTTAACTCGTATTTTATTTACGGAAACTAAAATTCACAACCAATAAAAATATTCCTGACTGTATCGAACGTTTAGTCATAAAACGTACATCTATTATAAATGTGTAATATCCATCATAAACATCATTAAAATACTAGTACTGTGATCCCTCCATTTGCGCTGATAACATGTTCCAACAAAACAGCGCGTAAATGAAAACCGCATAAACGGATTCATTAAATCAGTGTTCCCCAACCGGTGGTCCACGGCCCGGCACCGGGCCGCGGAGACTTTCCGCCGGGCCGCAAACAGTATGTCAAATTTCAAGAAATTCGCCATGCAAAAATATTAAATATAGGATTTTTCGCTTGTACGTTGACTTGTATTTTTAGTAATTGTTAAATAAATATAATTGGTATGATAATGCGACACGATGTTTGCTGGTTTTCTCAGAATGGACAGTCATAAATCTTCTCAGATACACTTAGGGAGAACGGAAATATTTGCTCTTGGATAGTGAACTCGGATGCAAAACCCTACCTTAATATATTACAATTAAAATTGTTTAACTGTTATATGTATATTTGTTAATTATAGTTACATATGTCCATCTGTCACAGTATAAGATTAAAAAAATATTAAATAAAATAAAACATTTTTATTTCAGTATTAGAGGTCCGCGAATTTTTTTTCCTTTTTTTACCGATCCACAGGTCTAAAAAAGTTGGGGAACACTGCATTAAATGATATATAAAATATATGATTTTTTACATGTTTCCAGATAATCTATTCTTACTTCGTTAAAAAAGCTATTATATATTTTTTTAAATAATTCTATATAACTTATAAAATACATCTTGAGATTTGTAGAATTTATTTATACGAAATTTAAAAAATTACAGAACTTACAATATGAAATACCTATTCAAAATAACTCTCGATGGATGAATCTTCCATTGTTACTGTGTTCGCTCTTATAGTTGTAAAAAATATATCGATTTAGAAGTCAAATTATTACATAACGGATATAACCAGTGTTTTTTTTTTTTAAAAAAAAAGGTGCCGAAGCTCACTTCTTGTCAAGCTTTTTGTGTACCGTAAAAAAGGTGGTGGAGCGCCGCTCCACTGCGCTCCACAGCAAAAAAAGGACTGGATATAACTATAGTGGATTAAAATTTTCCAACAGAATAAACCGCGTTAAGTGAAAAGAATGGACCACGTAAATGGGAACCGCATAAATGAAGACATTACTGTGTTCTATCTTAAGTGTCATTTGAAAACATAATTTTATGGTTTTCCATAATAGACCGTGGGAACGACTTATATAAAGTACCTACGTGTTTGCGAGTCAATGTGAGAAAAATGACACAACACGTATATACTCGGCCATTAAACTAAAATAATATAAAACCTACCAAAATATTGTATATACTTCGCTTCATTAATCATTTGCTTGTATGAAATAAAGATGTTGCGCATTTTTTCACTCTTGTACATTTTATTATTTATTTTTATCCTATCAAGAA
Organism: Odontocerum albicorne; assembly: GCA_949825065.1. NCBI lineage: Eukaryota > Metazoa > Arthropoda > Insecta > Trichoptera > Odontoceridae > Odontocerum > Odontocerum albicorne. The sequence goes on along the minus strand of OX463848.1, from coordinate 28,229,338 downwards.
GTGTAGTGATGTTCAATTTTAATTTACAATTTAATTGAAAAAATCTAAACTAATTTATTTCAGATATGTACATACAATATTTAAATGCACCTACCTGTGAATTATCGTCATTGTTTTTACAGCTCGGTAGCCCCGTTGCTAAGACGCTCATCTTCCAAATCCTAGTCTGATTTATCTACAACACTTACAACATTTTTAATATCGCTCATCTTGGTTGGAGGAAATTGCCACATAACAATAACTCTGGCCCTTTGTACTTTATACAACGAACGTGTAATAAAATATAATACCTCTTATGTCGTTGTAAGGGGAAAATATAACCCGTTTGAGTTTTTTTATGATATTCGTTTTGAAATCTAAATTATGTATTGAAATGATAATGGTATTGAAAATTTTATGTTTATACTAAATGAATTTTACAGAAACGTGAATAAATTCTTCAAAAGAAACTTAAACAAAGCGAATAACATGTTTCACTGTGTGAAACAATTTGATAATACAGTCGAAACATAAGTTGACCTTAATGGATATAACTATAGTGGATTTAAAATTTCTGTTTATACGATACGATAAAAAAGTTTCATGTGCCTACCTAAGGTGCAATATCTTATACAATGGCATTCACTGTAGATACTAGAAACTAATCTTTTACAGAAGAATGATTGGTAAATGTAAAAAGAAAAAAAATTAGATTATGGGCCTTGGTCATCTTCATCATTCCATACAATACATTCGGATTCATTCCAGATAAGTTTGAAATATCATATTTTGGTCATAGTCTAATCCAGTGCTTTTTTGCAGTGGATCGGCGCTTCACCAACTTTTTTACGGTACACAAAAAGCTTGTCAAGAAGTGACCTCCGGCCCCTTTTTTTTTTTAAAAAAAAAAGCACTGCCAGTGTTTTTTTAGGGGTGGAGCAGTGGTGGAGTGGCCCTCCACCACCTTTTTTACGGTTACAAAAAGCTTGACAAGAAGTGAGCTCCGACACCTTTTTTTTTAAAGAAAAAAAAAAAGCACTGCTCTAATCTAATTATTTATCGAAATTATTACATACACACCAATAAACCTGCCAGATGGATCGTACGTTTTCACACATATAATATATTGAATAAGGAAATAAATAGCATATATTTATTAAAGACATTAATATTTTTATTCAAAAGCTTCAGCCTCATACAATTTAATTTAAATTATCTTAAATGTTAGAATTTCTCATCGCCACGCTGTGATTCATCAACATTTAAATTGTTCGACTGTTCTGACTAAGGCATTTGTATCATATGCAAGACAATGACTTGACAAAGAATCGTAGAAGAATAGAAATAATTTCGACTAAAATAGCTGGACGGTGTAATGGAGGACTGTCCTATTCTGGATATCACAAATTAGAAAAGAGATGCGACTAATTGAAAAGTGGTGAAAATATTATATGCAGCTATGTATGACCCATGTTTTACTGATAATAACAATATGGACCAACAATATGATTGGTATTCATACAAGACAATTTTCATTAAATACTTATTGTAATTATATAAACTAAGTATAGTGAGATTTCACTTCCATAAAAATATACAGAAAACATTTTATTATAGACATTTGTGATAATACACTTTACCTAAAAAATAATAATTTTTATGGTACTTACCGTAATCTAAAAAACAAATGAAAAAATACTACAATCGAACTGGCAGCACTTTTCTAAACGTCAATACAAGTTTGTTGTTTACAAATGGCTGCCATGGAAATTTGAATGCTTGTTTGGTGTGTTTTTCTTTTTAGTCGATAATATAAAAAATGACACTTTATTTCGACAGTAAAGTGAAATTTTCTGAACCAGGCGTAATAAGTACAATTTTAGAATGGCATCCAACCGAGCCACTATTAGCAGTGGCCTCGTACAGTCAAGATAAAGGTGGTTTCATTACTATTTTTGATGAAAATGTAAGTAACTTTATTTTGTGCAAAGATTTCATCTTCGGTAATTCTAATAGATTTGCAAAACTCAGATCTGATATTAGTTATCTTACAGAAATCTCAAAATCATTTTACAGTAGTCTTCCAGCCAACCATTAACAAGTGAAAGAGTCCTTAACTGAAACCTAACTGGAAACACTTTTTAAAAGTGAACAATAGGAATCGAACCCACAACCTCAAGATCTTACCAACTAGGCCACGGAGGTCATCAAACTAGATTTAAACTAAACGACTACGATGACCCTTTTTTTAATTATTTTTTTTTTATCAATTCAAGGGATTCGCAGTTGAGGGAAGTGAAGAAACAGCAAAGGCTGGCCATCAAGCCAGCGCTATTGCTTGGCATCCACAAAGAAGCCTTTTAGCTGTTGGCTGGGAAGATGGACAGCTGTACATATGGAGGTCAGGCAATGGCTGGCAACCACTGCAAGCCCCACACTCTGCTCCACCATTGCTTCTGTCTTGGAGTGCTGGAGGGGGGAGACTCATCGTATGTGATGCAGCGGGTGCAGTGACGGGATGGCGCTCCACACCTGCGAGATTATTAACTACATTTCATTTAACTTTGGAGGAACCTTTGACTCATGTAGCTTATTGCCCTGTTGGAATGGGAACCAGTGAGAACGTCCTAAGAGGTCTGGCGAAAGCTGCCGTGGCTGGTGATGAAGGTGCTCTTGATGTCCTGGCTTCATGGAGACCTCGTACTGCTCCCCGCATAACTGGAGGACCCGGAGATAACCATTCACTGTATGCTGCACAACAAAATGGGAACTTACTCTACATTGATGAATCAGGCACTTGCTCTGAAGTATTGCCATCAATAGGAAATGTACGCTTTATGACTATGACTCCTTCAGGTTGGCTTATAGTAGCCTGGGAGATTAGTGGAACACTAAGTCTTACAAGATTTGCTATGGGTCAAGCAAAAGGCACCCTAGAAGCTAAAGCTCATGTTAAAATGACAACAAGAGCAGGATTAGGAGTAACCAGTGCAGGCGGATCGTCTGTTGCTATTTTAGCAGGTGAAACTTCTGTCAGAATATGGGACAGTGAAAACAATGATAATTTCCTACTTCCAGTAGAGGAGGCCTCCCCGACACATAACTCAGAAATGTTTACAAGCATGGGATTTTGCTCACTCTCTGGTGCTTTATGCTGTGGCTCTAACCAAGGTCGGGTATTTGTGTGGCGTAAAAATCCTCATTTACAATGGGTCCTGGTAAATGTTTGCACTGTAAAAGGCAGTGTAAAACAAGTTTGTTGGGGTTCACAGGGTGGAATGCATCCTTTGTTAGCAGTCAATAGTATAACCAGTGTATCTATTTTGCGGGAACAACCAATTTGCTGGGGTTACATCAGACAAGTTTGGGCAATGCAAAAAGGTCCAATGCAGGTTTGCTTGGAAGGTTTAAAAGGTGCAATAACAAATGTCAAAACTGATATCTGTATCAGGGCTATGTGTCTCAGTGATACATTCCTGGCAGTTTCTGATGGCAAAGAAGTACAGGTAGAGTAGCTCTTTTTTTATTCATGATACTAAATATAGAAATTTGTTTATAGCGATTTAAAACAATATTGTTTTTTCAGGTTCACAAAATAAGCAAAGATACTTTCAACTTTTTACCTATACACAAATTTTCATGGCAGACAGAAACTCTCCTGTTGTATGATGAAACATTGGTTGGTATTGTAGGAACTAGAATTGAAGCTAAGTCTGTGACAGGAACAACACTTAGTGCACTTCACTCTATAGATCGTGAAGGAGAACCAATTGGCATATCGAGAACTGAACGCTACCTTGCCATTGCAACAATGGATGGATGTATCAAAATTGGTGAAATCACAAAAAAAGGTTTACGGTCTCCTTATGCCCCAAAAAATTGCTACCAACTTTTTGATGATTTTGGAGAAATCATGTATGCTGGCATAAACACTGCAGGGAGATTAGTTTGTTTGGCTATTGCAACTGCTAATCTTGTCCCTGATCCAAAATTGTATCTTTGGGATGCCTCAAGTGACACCATATCTCATATTGTGATCAAGGGATCTAGTGGCGAACCATGTATACCCATTACAATTTGTTGGGATCTTGTTGATCCAAGACTTTTAGCTTGTCATGTTCGATCTGTAACAGATGATTCTATTAGAATTATGTTTACTCACAATGGTAACCTGACAGAACATAAAGACTGGGGGGACAATAACAAGTTTGAAATAGGATATAACCTATGTGCTTTGAGTGCACCTCTTGTTGTTACTATGTATGAAGGTAAACTCCTCAAGACACCATTGCGTGAATTCATTGGTTCTGAAGATTGTGACACTACAACTAGGTCTAACTTATTAGATTACCTTTATTACATGACTATTGGACAAATGGAGCAAGCAGTAGTAGCAATCGGCAACACAGGTGCTGGTGATGCTGTATGGAGGGGATTAGCTAAAGCTTGTGTACCACAGAAGAGACTAGATGTAGCTGCTGTTTGTTTGGCAAAAATGAATGATGTTAAAGGAGCACTTGCACTGCATATGGCAATGGAAGATCCAAAATATGATGACAAGTGCAGAACAGCTATTTTAGCCATACATCTTGATATGTTAGATGAAGCGAAGCAACTTCTAGAAGAAGCTGGGAGATTCGATTTACTGTTCAGGCTTACAGGTGCTACTCGAGGTGGCTTAGAAAAACTAACAACACAACCAGCTCAAGGTGAAGCTGCATTACTGGTAAAAAATGCTCATTACAAACTTGGATGTGTAAAAAGAGAATCTGGAGAACTGGATGCAGCTTCTGAATGTTTTGAAAAAGCGGGAGTTGAAGTTCCTCAAGTACCCAGAATGTTCCTACAAGCTGGCCAGGTAGGAGCTTTGAAACATAAAGTTTCCAACTCAAAAAATCTAGAGTTACATAAATGGTGGGCCCATTATCTGGAAGGTCAAGGGGATTTAGATGGAGCCTTGGAACATTATGAGATTGCTGGGGATTTTGGATCCAGAGCAAGACTTTTGTGTCACACGGATAGGTTGGAAGAAGCCCGCGCTCTAGCTGATAAACCACAGTCCGCTTATCATATTGCTCGCCATCTAGAGCTACAAAATGAAAAGGCAGAAGATGCTGTGAAGGTAATTTTCATATTCTTGTCATCCTTCGTTATTATCATTATAGGAGAGGCAGCATGAATGTTGTTGATATCTACGAGTATGTATGTGAACTGTTATGTTAATGAAGAAATATATTTTATTAACCTCTAAACGAGTATGGCCGTATGGCGAGTGATTTTTTATCTCAAAAGAGTTTGGACGTACACGGTACGTCCAATGTTTTTATTCCAAATACATGAATTTATCCATAAAACGGCATGAGTAGTAAAAATGCACTTGAGCGAAAAACTGGCGACTGTCAGGAGTAACTTAACTGCTCATTCACATTTACTCGGACACTACCCCTCAACAGATCCAAACTGGTGTTGAACATATTAAAGAGTGTGGTCAGACACAACACTGTTTTCGGCCCCATTGATTAAGCTTTCAAATTTTAGTTTAATTATCAGAAGAATTATTTAACCAGACTAGGATCCATTTTATTTATTTTTTTGAGTACCATCGACAATTCAACCTAAAATGGTGCAAGTTCAGTGCCTTACCATTTAGACCATGGAAGCTATCATCATAGTCATCATCCTCAGCACCTTTGGTATGGTCTTGTTTCACAATATAGCACCAAAAATCAAATTATAATCACCTTTTATTGTTTTGTTGATTTTTTTATAATCTTGTATTATTTGTACAATTCATCTATTATGCTTGGTCGGCAGATGTACATGCGTGCAGGGGCTCTGTCAGCTGCAGTGAGATGTTCAGCAGAAGCGGGACTGTGGGAGCTAGTGGGTAGAGCGGGAGCTGCTGGAGTGGAAGGGGGAGCTCACACTCTCCTGGCTGCAGCAGCTCTGGAGGGTGCAGGCCATGCACCCACTGCTGCCACACTCTACCATAAGGCCGGTTAGTGAATAAGTTATTTTTGGTAGCTTGATTGTGTTGACATATTTTTTATACGTAACTCATTCTGGATTCTAAACACTGTTTTAATTTCAAAATGACATTCTTTAATCGTTGGTGATGTTTTTTATGCTTTGATATCCATTTTGAAATTCACAATAATATGTCACCATACATGCATAAATCAATCACCATGCATAAAAAAAATTTGCTATGCACAATAAAGGATTAAACATGACTCTTATAGGAATAAACTAAATAAATTAAAACACTTATTATTTAAAAAATAATATAAACTTCTCGTTGAACTAACTTTTTGTGGATACAGAGTGCTCATTTTATATTTTATTTTTATGGGTAAAAAAATCATTGATTATCGAATTCGGGTATTGGAATAGAAATTTTGTTTTTTTTTTACCTTTGGAGTATAACTCGATCACAAATTTGAGTTTGTTATATTTTTCAAATAAATAATAATTGATGCAATAACTGAAATAATTAAATAATATTTTAAATTAGCTCTGCAGAAATTGTGAGTCAAATTTTTTTTATAGGGAAAAAAGATATTATGATTATTATACTACACTTCCACTCTATAGAGTACATCTTAATAGACTTATTGTCTTATAGCAATATCTTCCAATCAATCAGAAATATGTTAAAACGTCTTATATGAATAATCTGATTGAGATAAAGTGGAAAAATCAATAAATCACAAAAATTCCTATATTCAAATAGAATAATTACCAGAAACTGATTTAACTTTCAGTTATTTTTCACTTTAGGCAAACTACACAAAGCTGTAGACGTAGCTCTGCGGGCAGATAGCGAAAGTGGGGCGGAAGCTCTCAGGCGGGTGGTGGAGTCCCTAGCGCTAGCCCCACATGGAAGTTGCGATGCAGGCCTTGCCAGAAAGTTGGTACAGCCTCTGCTTGCCCAGGGGCAGCCTGAACAGGCCGCATCAATATTGGGTTCTGCTCAGTTGGTAAATGATTACTTCTTATACTATGATTACTTCATTTATAAATGTTTTGTGCTGCTACCTATGACACCAAAATATTTAAAATTATCAACTCTGTTGATAACAATGCCATTGATACATAGGAGAATGTCTTTATCAGGGCATGAGCCGCTACACATCAGCTCCATCTTTGCCGCATTTATATGGTCAAAATGAAGAGTTCTCTGATAGATTAAGTGGAGCATGCACATGGTGTAGTATGAGTACAATTCCAAATTGGCGAAATATTAACATTCTTTTTACAAAGCTAATTAGCATTTCTTTAATTCTGCTTGTTCCCAAAACTTAGCTTTAACATCAAAGTGTTATTCTTATTGATAGTACGAAGAAGCTCTGGATCTGATTGAAGAGCACAATGTTGAGATGTCAGATGAAATGGCTGAAAGATTGAGTCCCGAAAAAGGAGCTGACAGAAGATCTGAGGTGCTTACAAGACTGGCTGACTTATTGGGGAAGAGAGGAGTGTATCACATGGCTGCAAAAAAACTCACACAAGCAGGAGATAAGGTATGTTATTTCAATTTCCTTTTGTGTATTATCAGAAAAAAATACAACACCTCACATAGCTTTTCTTAGATGAATATTTAAGATTGGGATAGTGTAAAATTTACAGTATGAATCTTTTTACGAAACTTCATAAATTAAGATTCTATACAATTATGACTTTTGCAGTGACTTTCGTCAGTCAACATTTAATGAATACACAGATAATTTTTATTGTCTATTAAAATCCATAAATAAATAAATATGTGAACCTTTTATTTTATTTTGGTTATAAAATAAAAATACACATTTTCTTATTGATGATTTAATTTTACTACATATTGGGTGTTAACATAAGTTGTGTCCGTTTTTTTCCAATTTAAAAATGAACACCAAAAGAAAAACTAAATGGTAAATGTTATACATCATTCGAAAGAAAATTTTCTGCTCTACAAGATATTGTGTTTGCTTTTACGTTACATATATTATTTTATTTGATTACTAGCCTTAAAAATGGAATGTCAAGAACTGTCCCGCGATTCTAGAAGCACTAAGTTTATATGTACCCAATAAATATATCCGTGCAAGGAATCACCCTCTGTTCTACATACCAACTTACAGGACGAATATCATGGCTAAACACTCAGTCACGCGTGGTATAGAGATATTGAACCAACTGAATGACACGGTTGATATATTCTCGGTACCGTCTAGCAGTATGAGAAGAATCCTGGCTGATATTATTCCTAACGAATAAGCTAACGCTAGAAGCAAACCCTCTTTGTGTAACAGGAGAAATCCGTGCAAAGTGGAAAAAAAAAAAAAAAAAAAAAAAAAAATAGACGAAAGTGAGCATTTTCGACACCTCCTTCTGTTCACGTTCAATCGAGGGAATAAAGCTGCCAAAACTGCTCGCGATATTTGTAAAGTGTACGGTGAAGATGCTATGAATTAAAGGACAGCTCGTCGATGGTTTTTGTGTTTCAAAGACGATAATTTCGACCTGAAAGAAAGGGGTGTTCCGGACGACCAGTGGATTTCGATGACGACCGCTTAAACTATATTATTCATGAAGATCCCCTTCAAACCACCGTATAATTGGCTGAGCAGATGAAGTAGTCACATGGCTGTATAACGCCATCTTAAATCAATGGGAAAAGTCCAGAAGTTCGGCGCTTGTCTTCCACATGTTTTTAGTGAAAACAACAAAAATCAAAATTCGACAATTTCTGCTGGTTTGCTCGTGCGTCATCAAGCTACGCATGGCCACAAGCAAAGGTTCCTTTACTGCATCATTACTGGTGATGAAAAATGGTTTGAAAATGGTGATAAAAAATTTTTGATAGCATAATTAATTCATAGCATCTTCACCGTACACTTCGCAAATATCGCGAGCAGCTTTGGCAGCTTTATTCCCTTGATTGAACGCGAACAGAAGGAGGTGTCGAAAATGCTCACTTTCGTCTACTTGCCATTCCATTTTGAAGGCTTGTAATCAAATAAAATAATATATGTAACGTAAAAGCACACACAATATCTTGTAGAGCAGAACATTTTCTTTCGAATGACGTATAACATTTACAATTTTGTTTTACTTTTGGTGCTCATTTTTAAATTGGAAAAAATCGGACACAACTATTTTAACACCTAATACATACGAGTATGACTTGTAAATATTGTAATATTTTTCAATGCATATTATTAAAAATATTTTGCAAATTTTAGACTTTGGCAAAACATTTTACATCAGATAAGGCACAAGATTCACACAATCCCCTTTTCAATACAGACAGAAAGAACTGATCTGTTCTAAGATACTGACTTGCTTCCTCAAATTATTTACAATTGTTCGTCACACTCTTTTTAAACACAAATTAAAAAATATATATTTACAACCATAAAATTAAGTTAAACTGGATTGGTTTCTTGTATGTCTTAACCTTAGCATAAAATGAGATTCTTATGAGGCCACAGTTGAAAATTCTGCTTAAGCAACACAATACTTTATTAACCTTGTGAAAATCTTCAACTTACAACTATTGCAGGTGGGAGCGATGCGTTGGCTGGTGAAATCAGGTGACATAGACAAGATGTTATTCTTCGCCCAAGCATCCAGAGATAGGGCCGTCTACCTGATGGCTGCACGAGCCCTGCAGGCAGCTGACTGGAGAGCCCGACCAGCGCTACTACGGAGAGTGGCTGCCCTGTATGAAAAGGCCAGGGCCCCGAGGCCACTAGCAGCATTCTACGCTGCGTGCGCTCGTCAAGAAATTGATGAGTATGAGGTAAGTATTACAGTTTCTCTTGAAAGAATTCTTTATTAGAAAAAATCTGGCAAGATACACCATCTTGAAAATACAATGTCACAATTCCACTATGAATGACAAATGACATCATCGAAGCAAATGAATTTAGTTATTTATTTCTAGAAGACACAGAAGAAACACAATGTGTAACATATTGTGAAGTTTTAAATGAATAACGTGTCCTTCATGATACAGAAACTATCTGGCAAGTGGTCAGGAATATAAAAAAGGGTAAATCACCTGGGCATATGATTATGGAACATAGTAATTACACAGGTGATCATGTATTGGAAGCATTCTACTCAAATTATCTTACGAAAAATATGATCAAGACAATAACTAACCCCCTGCTCAAAAATATTTCTCAATGTTGTAGACTCCACAACTCCATCGAGAATTTGTGAGTGAAAAGTAAAATTATTATATATGTTCATTTTGGTCAAAGTTGATTCAATATTAGCAGCTCTTAAACATTTTACTCTTTATGATGCTTGAATGAGTTATGTATTATGTTATTATTATATAATATGCACCGTGTTTATTGGTGCAGATTTTTGTTAACCTGAATGACATTTGCAATTTTCATCCTACACGCTATTCAAACGACAAAACTCCATCATACGCACATCAAATAAATACATTTATCTGTTAACAAGTCTAAAGGCACTTAATAATAATCACACATATTGTGTTCTGATATTTTTCAAGTTTTTTTTTATCAAAACATCCTAGCATGAAATAATGAAAAAAAATATTGCAGTTTTTAAGTAACCAAAAATAGGTATAGAAATAATTATTGTGTCATGGATAAAATTTTCATTAAAAATAACAGAATTTCATAAACATCCCTGTAACATAGGGAAGAACCGAACTTGAAATCCTAGTCATTAAAACCAAAATGTGTTTATTCCATATTTTTATTTTACTCAAGACTATAGATACCGTTTCTTTAGGGCTAAATTCGAAACACTCCAGGTAGATTACAGAAAGAAACCGACAGAATGTAGACCAACATTATATATTACCTCAACTGCTAGATTTTATAGGTATTAATATTTTTCCAAATATTCTCAAAAGAGTATGTTTTTTTAATTACCTTGTGACTTGTCACTTTATATGAAAGATATTATTTGTAAATTTTCAGTTGTTTGATCACTCATTTCCTTTCTTTTATCAGAACTATGAAAAGGCATCAAGTGCATACAGTGAAGCCATTAGAAGCTTATCACGGACCAACGATCCGCTCGCAGGTAACAATAACTCACGTGTATTATAATTAAAACAAAAAATATGTTCATCACATAAATATAACATGATTTTTGGGTATTTTAGCCTCTGATGCGGTTGTTCTACAAGGACAAGCAGATCTAGTTCAACGTTATCTAGACATTGAGAAGGCATTTCAGAGAGATTATCAAAGTGGTATGTATAATAAACTTGTTAAGATAGTATACTTAATCTTCATGTCGCCTTTTTAACATAGCATAGAAAAGGTTGTATGAAATGTCAGACTCATAATTAGTGGTACCATATTTAATGAGTCTGTGCAACTTTTGGCATATGCTGATGACATAGACATAATTGCAAGACTGAACAAGCACAGAGCAAGGCATTTCGAAAAAATGCTAAAATATGCTTCCTTGCACACTTATGCAAGGAAGGCTTTGTTCAGTAATCTAATAGGGTGTAAGAAAATTGAGAGACTAAAACTGAAATGGCTGGATGGGTTGACAGAGAACTCAGTATAACCAATTGGAGTAAAGATGCTGCTAAGAGAAATCCTGAGTTGTAGGGCTGATGATAGTGACACTTAATCAAATTGTCATTTGAAAATCTATGAGCCTGTTGATTATATTTGTGTTTGATTAAAATTTGGTACATAAATTTGAAACATTTTTTTGTTTTTTATTTTAATTCAAGACTCTGCAAGTAACTTTATCTTCACTAATATTTTAGTTCTATCTATTTATTTCCTCTGCTTTTTTTAAATAATGTTATAAATCTTAACATTTTATAATACCATTTTCAGCAATGACGGCTTCAAAACGCTTGTTGGTTGAAGTAGAGAATGGAAACAGAAATGGTAATGAAGGACCAGTTAGATCGCACCATCTTCTTCGCATGATGGCAGCTAAAGCTAATGCAGCAGGGCATGTTGATGAAGCTAAAGGTATGATTATTTTAAAATAAACCTAAAAATTCCATCATTGTAAAATAATGGCATTGAAATTACTTCTTCCTCTGCATAGTAAATCTTACTGTTAAAAAATAGCTTATCTGTTTTTTCTTTGTATTTATTTTGCTTATTAAAAATTTACTCTAGTTTGATTGTTGATACACCAATCACTGTTAAAAAATCATTCACTCATAACAATTAAATTTTTAAACTACTTTAATACAAAGTATTTTGTTTTTCAAAAACTGAAAACAAAATTAAATATTTTTCAGATTATGCTGAGCAAGCAAATATACTGGAAAAAAGGACAGAAATGTATACCCATTCTAGAAGCGGAGCCGAAACACCAACATCAGATCAAGATGCCCCTGAATATGTTCCAGAGGAGTTACCATCAGTATAAAATTATCTTTCAATGAACCTCCTCCGTCATTCATTTGAAGAACTTATTCTAAATCTATACTTATGCTAATACAATACAGATTAACCAATCAAAATCTGTCCGAATAAAAATCTACTACCTACGCATGCTCACAAACTAATATTTTATTAATGCTATCTAAATGTTTTTTTACTTATATGAAACTAAAACATTGTTATGCATTTCTAATCTTCAACATAGCCATTGATGACTTCCGTGGCTTAATTGATAAGATGCTGGTTTTCTACCCAAGGTTTTGCGGTTCAAGTCCTGATGATAACTAAAAAAAAATTAAAAAAAGGGTCCCAGTCTGGTTAGAGTTCATCTGGTAGCAATACTCACATCATGCATCTAGCGAGTGGGAGTGTTGTTGCCTGTTCAAACATGTACCATGGTGAACTGTGATTTACTTGCTTACTCTAGTATCTCTTAACCCAGACTCGATTACTGGTGCTGAAGACAATATTGTCTCCCGGTCACACGTTTCAACATGTTCGTATGACAAATTTATATATGTTGAGGGGTACCTTACGAATGAATGTAGTTGATACGTACTAGTCTGTGAGTAGGGATAATCTCATGTGGCTAGACCCATAATCACTCCTTAACCAGTCAAATGACAGAAAGGTGGTTAAGAGTTTTCAAAAGATTTCTTTCATCAAATAGTCTATGTCTAGAAGAATAAAATGACTGATCAATTATTTTTTTATGAAAGACATTTTCAATGATGGATTAGAATAGATTTTAAAAAATCTCAGGAACGCAATTTAGTTGAGAGCAGGGCTCATATTACGGGCTAGTTAATTGATAGTAAATCTCACTAAGTGTGTATTCTAAATGACAGCAATTTGATCTATATCACAGATTAAAACTTGACAGTTAGTGATACGTAGTGATACGAAAAATGCACTGAAATCTAAGTGACTCATTTTAACAGATGACTTTATCACTTGACTTTGCACAGCAAGAGTTTTGCTAATGTAACCAAGTAGTTCACAACATATTTAAGCCCTTACTATGTCATGAACTCAGCAGTAATAGCAGAACTTACTTGGACTCGATAAAGTTTTACTGATAGTCAAAACTTTTGTGGCATATTTTTGCATTTTTGATCACATAAGTATGATAGCAATAGACACATAAGCATTACAGTGATTAAATTGTATAAAAATAAATACCAATTACTATTTTCTGATTAGGAAATTAAATTAGTATTTAATTTATTTTTATGTTCACTTTTTTATGTCTTGGCATCTAATTTTAAAATATTTTCGATCTCTAATATGAAGAAACAATGCATATAATTTTAGTTGTTATTATTCCCGTACTATTTTTGTTTTATTATTTTTCCTGTACTTATTTTTACTTTTAATTCACTTTGACAAAAGTAAAGTTGTAATTTCAATTAT